>JAULBY010012547.1:0-23133 GCA_032358315.1 Ophiocytium majus | reverse complement strand
CCGCCGCCGTCGCCGCCGCCGCCGCCGCCGCCGCCGCCGCCGCCGCCGCCGCGATGCAAGTGCCCAAGCACCAGCCGCCCCAGCCTCAGGGCCGTTCTGTCCTCTGCCTGTTCGCCTATGCACCCTTCCTCCGGCTCTCCCCACTGGCTGCGGCCCGTGTCAAAGGCGCTCCCCCTGCCCGCAAAAGTTGCGCTGGCGGTGGCTGGGTCTGGCGGAGGGGGCCTGCGCTTAAGGCGCTGGCGCTGCGACGGAGGGCAGCAGTCGGCGGTGGCAGGCCTCTCCAGGCGGCGGGGCTGGTGTGCGGGGGAGAGCTGGGCTCTGAGGTCCTTGCGGAGCCTTGCTGCCGCCGCTGCCGCTGCCTGCTGCTTCCTGTGCTGCGCCTGCAGGTCTGGGGTGCTGGTGGTGGTGGCGGTGGCGGGGAGGGTGGGGGGCGGTACCAGGCGGGCCAGGGCTCGCTCGTCGCAGGCTGTGATGGCCGCATCCGCCGCCTGGGCATTAAGCAGCAGCGCAACCGCAGAACAGGTCTGAACAAGGGGAGGTGCCACCAGTGTTGCTCGCAAGTGCCCCTGCGGGACACAATCAAGTGTTCGCAAACAGAGAGGGTGGCTGCGGTCGCACCGCCGTTCACCCCGCTGCTGCGTGGTTGCTTTCCACTGCTGTTGAAAGTGCGCACAGCAGAACGGAGAGGTACACCTCTAGTGCCTGCTGCTCCTCGCCTGTGCGAGATCGCCATGGGTGCGGCCCTGGGTGCCTCGGTCTGGCAGGGCATCGAAGCTGATGTGCCTCAACATCACACGCCCTTGCGCGGCTTGCTGCCGCCGGCTTGGCGCTTATCACTTCCGTCCCATTGCTGGTTCTGTACACAGTCACGGCTCCAGCTCCAGCGCTCGCTCACGCACAGCAGACGGGTGCGATCGCAACGGGTCGTCGAACAGCAGCAGCAGCAGCAGCAGCAGCAGCAAGGAGCGGCCGCACTTTACGAACACGGACGACAGTTTCAAATTCGTTTCATCCCGTGCGCCCCGCTGATTGAACAGCAACATGGAAGGATCAACGCACGCAGCCATGCAACAGGCACGTGGGCTAAGTACCTGACCCCTCAATGCCTTGGTGTGGCGTCTTGCCTCAGCCGCTGTGGTGCCTTGCCTGATCCGCCACATGCGATGGTGTCACGACAAGTGCAAGGGGGCGGTGCATTGATGTCTGCTGCCTGAACACCCCCCCCTCTGCTTGCTGTGCTTGAAAACGAAAGGCAGCATAAACGCAGGCAGGCGGCCAAGAAAGCAAAGCCCCCCTGCTCCCTGCCAAACAGTTCAACAAGCCACACACTCCCACAAATAACAACCTTGCCCTTGTCCATTCACTGCTGTGGAAGCAGGGGTGCCGCCGCACGCCTGCCCAGCAGCAGCCGCACCACCCTAGCCTCCGCACGCCCAGCATTTCTGCCCAAAAATACGGTCGGCCAGCGCCCCCCACACAGCCGCCACACACACCGGGAGAGTAGCAAACTGGCACACGTGGCTGCTGCTGCTGCTGCGTCAACACCCCTCCCACCCTCAAATCCAACCCTAGTCTAGAGGTATACAATACTCTGCTTGCCGGGGAGCCGCCGCCTGCAAACTAGGTGCTGCTAAGCAGCGGCGGCAGCAGCAGTGCTGCTCGGCAGCAGCCGCACACACTGCTGCTGCTGCGCCTGCCTGGCTGAAAACCCCTGCGCTGCCATCAAAAGACCGGGAGTCAGGCACGTCGCACACGCTGCTGCCTTTCAGCCACTCTGCAGGCCGCCATCACAGATGCAGCACCCCACGCGTTGTACCCTCTCCCCCTCTGTTTCCACCGCCGCCACGCCGCTGCAAACCTGCACTTTACAACCGTGGGCCTAAGCCACCTTGTCGAGCGCCGCCTTGATGTTTGCCACGCCCGTCACGGTCATGTTTGAAGCCGCGACCGCTGCCACAAAGCGCTCTGCCGCGTCTGCGTCCACCTTAGCCGCCGCCAGCGCCTGCACGTGCACATTAATTATGCGTACATGCGTTAGAATAGTGCTCTGGCAACATGCCAGGCTTCCCTCTAAAGTGCGCAGTGCTGAGCATTGCCAGCTTGTTCGCTAGCAACCGCATGTCTGATCATTTTTTTTCTGGTCACTCGCGCACCGTGTGCAAAGGGCTCTCTGCGCCCTAAGCGGAGTTTGATAGGAGTGCATGCGTGCATCAGTGCGGTCGGTGAGTGCAGAGCGGTGCAGAGTGGCATGGCTGCGGCTGCAAGAAGCTGCCGTGAGCATGGTAAGGTTGTGGAGGTGAAAGCGTGATGCGTCGCTGCCGTTGGTGCGGAGGCGCGACTGAGCCCCTGCTGCCTTACTGGGGTTGAGCTGCTGAAAACAGGATGAGATGGAAGCGTACTGAACAGGCGTTTTCCAACCAGCGATTGTGAGGGTATCGTGAGAGACTGCATCAATTTCAGGCAGTAAGTCCGATAGCGCAAACCAGGTGTATTCAAGAACAGCTTTTGGGGGGGCACCCACCAACACCAACTGCTTCAACATAACGCTGCAAACTGTCGTGCACACAGCAAGAGTGTAACCGCTCATACTTCACTGCACCTCAGTGCCCATGCACCACGCGGTGCCAACCTCGACAAGCGCATCCTACCGAGTGCTGTGCGCTCGCCAGCCAGTGTATGAGTACACCGTTCACTCCCTTGTTGCTTGAACACTCTGCAGTTGTGCGTGCATGCTCAGCGCTATCCTCGCCCCTGGCAGCAACTACTTGAAGTAGCAAATACTTGAAGTAGCAACCATAACTTCAAGTGTTCTGCTTGCCTTGCTCAGCGCGTCGCCAGAGAGCGTCCCCGATGCTCCCACAAAGAAAGCCTGGGCGGGCTCGTGCACCAGGTTGTCTGCAGGCAGGAACACTGTCGCCGCGCTCTCCACAACCGCGGTCAACCGCCCCTGCTCAGCACAGAAAGCAGCAGCATTATTGTTCATGTTAAGGGGGGTTCTGTTGAGCATGGCAGGGGCAGAGCCCGTTGCGCGGCGGGGTGCAAAGTCGACTCTGTTCACGCGGTGCCTGCGCACTGGCTGGAACGCGCATGGCATAACTAGTCTGGCTCACGGCGTATAACATATTTTACACTCCAGAAGTACTTTATACCAAATAGGGCATGTTTCTACACCCAAAAATGCAATATACGGCATACTTGCCGTATTTATAAATACGGTCAATTTTAGGATATGTTATACGCCACATCTACATGCGCAATACAGCGTCTAGCCGTATTACATATTTAATACGGCGTATAATGCAAAGCTTAAACGCCGTGACCCATCACTAGGCATCAAAGTTGCAGCCCAGCATGATGGTGTGGCACCCTTTGCGTGTGCACTTCCGCATAGAGGTTGACAATACAATATCTGCACTTCCCGGTGAAGGGTGGCTTGCCTTGCAGCACCGCACGGGCGGGCACCATCTGCTCAAGCCGGGCTACCGCCACACGGCGCGCGCAAGCCCGCAGCTAGCAGCGCCAAGTGCAATACATGCGGTTAGTGTGGTTGTCTGAAGCTGAATTACTTACCCCTGTTCTGTATGGCTGTTGAAATGATAAGTTCGACTTCAGCATACCATAACATGGCGTATACAACAAGTAATCTCAGGCACAAACTTCAAAACCAGTTGGATATCAATGTAAGCATAGGTTTGCAGCATGGTCGGGCTCATGCCTGTTCGCTGGCTGGCGCTACCACTACCAGACATAGTGCATGGGTAGTGCATATACTGAAGTAAGTACATTGGGCACGCAACACGGGTTATAATTTCCATTTTCCACCTTATTTGATATTATTATCATTATTTTATATATTTCTGAAGAGGATAAATGACATTTTTCAATTACGACTATACTTGTTTCTGCAATGTCCGATATGTGAGTGTACCTGGTCAGACGGCACCCCAGTGCAACAAGTGGTAGTTGTGAACTGGTGGGATCGCACATCGCGTAAACAGTGAACCAAACGGGTAGCGAAAATGGAATAGAGTATCTCGAGGTGCTTGGTTTACTTGAGTTCTATACCCAAGTATCAACCATACCAATTGCAAGTGCATAAACAACTGGTAGCACCAGTGCCATCCAGCTCGGCAGTGCACCATCACCGCCGTGCACACTACGTGCAGGCACTCACCGCGGCGGTGCCGGCAGCGCCTTTAGGCAGGGATGCGCCACCAAACATCGCTCCCACCCCCTTGCCTGGCACCAGCACGCATCCGTTGCTGGCGTACAGTGCGCCCGCCGCCTTCGCCTCCCCCAGCTGGGCAGGGCTGCGGGGGCAGCGAGACCACAACACAAGCACCGGCAGCGGCACGGGGTGTGCCGTGTCAGTGCCTTGCAGTGCCAGAGTCGCGTACAGCATGAACAAGTTTCAAATGCTTACGTCAAGACGCACGCCTCTAATGGTGATGAATGCGTGCGCACAGCAGCGTGCCACGTACATCGTTGAGCTGTACCAGCAGAGTAAGCAATGGGTCTCGCGACAGCTCCTCGGGCGTCTAGACAGTGCTCCGGTGGTGCACAACACAGCGTTTTGTGTCCACACGCTGAACAGAGCGTGGCAGCATGTTGCGCCCGCCCTGTGAGTGGCATGGCATGCTCGACATGGCCCGCCTGTACGTAGTAGTTTTCGTTTTATGCCATATAACACACGTACATGCGGAGTGTAGTGCATTCACAAGATCATTATCATACGGCGTATGCACCATACATTGCGTTCTCAGGCACAGCAATATACGCCACATTCTGTGTTTTGTACTTCCAGTATAGTACGTTGTATGCCCCAAGTTGTCACTACGTGGTCGGCATGCATCTGCTACCGGTACATACATGTACATGTACCTCGCAGTGATTACGAAACGTATGGTACTCGCAAGTACTCACACACCGTTTTCCCCACAAGTAACTATGCACAAAGGCGCGCCAGCCACAAACAGTCACACGCGTGCGCGTGCGAGGTTTGACAAGTTGAAGTTGAAGTTGCAGTTGCCAAGTGAAGGAAGCCACCTGGCGCCAAACACCAGGGCGGTCTTGGCCCCCTTTCGCAGCACGGACGCAGGCAGCGGCACGACTCCCTCTGTCTCCTGCACGCGCGCGCATGCGCATTTTTTTTTGGCATGTGCAGCAATGCGTCAGTGACATGCATGCACCAGTGGCAGCGCGGACGCTACCTCGTGGATGGCGTTCGCACCAGCAGCGCGCCGTCATGTATACTTGACACTGTACTTGAGTCTGTACCTGAGTGAAGGACTCACCAGCAGCGGCGCGGACGCCACCATGCGGATGGCATTTGCACCAGCAGTTCGCCGTCGTGTAATCTTGGGTACCAGCAGCACTGTACCTGAGTCTGTACCTGAGTGAAGGACTCACCAGCAGCGGCGCAGACGCCACCATGCGGATGGCGTTTGCACCAGCACTTCACCATCATGTATTTTTGAGTACCAGCAACACTGTACTTGAGTCTGTACCTGAGTGAAGGACTCACCAGCAGCGGCGCGGACCACCATGCGTGTGGCGTTTGCACCAGCAGTTCACCATCATGTACTCTTGAGTACCAGCAACACTGTACTTGACTCGGTACCTGAGTGAAGGACAGTACCAGCAACACTGTACTTGACTCGGTACCTGAGTGAAGGACTCACCAGCAGCAGCGCGGACGCCACCTCGCGGACGGCGTTTACACCAGCACTTCATGTGTGCTTGAGTGCCTGTGCCAGCAACACTGTACTTGACGCTGTACCTGAGTAAAGCGACTCACCAACAGCAGCACGGACGCAACCTCGTGGATGGTGCTCGTCAGCATGGCCTGCGGCGCCCCCATCACACACACTCACGGCTTCAGCAACGCCGCGCTGTACTTGAGTATATACCCGGGTCGACGACTCATGGTAGCAGCAACACTGCTTTGTACCTGAGTATGTACTCATACTCACCAACAGCAGCGCGGACGCCACCTCGCTGATGGTGCTCGTCAGCGCGGCCTGCGACGCCCCCCGCCATGTACACTCACGGCATCGCGATACAGTACTCGAGCAAACAGCCGAGTCAATTACTCACCAGCAGCAGCGCGGACGCCACCTCGCGGATGGCGCTCGTCAGCGCGGCCTGGGACGCCCCCGCCGCGCCGCACAGCACGCCCGTCGCCCCCGCGAGCGCCCCCCCCTCGCCCTCCTTGTACTGTATGGCCGCCAGCGTCTGCGAAGCGGCGTCAGCGTCATCACCACCAGGGGGGGGCACGTGCGTGCGGTATTCAATGGCCGCAAACGTCTGGGGGGGGGCAGCGCCGCGGGGGGGCGGCAGCGGCGGGGCGGCGCGAGTGAGAGCGCGGGCTTGGGAGGTAGTGTTGTAGTGCACGTGTGCGTCCGCAGGGGGTGGTGCGTGCCATTGGTGGTTGTGTTTAGGGGGAGTGCCGGGGAATCGGGGGGGTGTAGGTGGCGTGTGGTGGTGGTGGTGGCCCGGGCACGTGCTGTGCTCAGGAGTGCGTGTTTGACAACAAATCCATGCTCAGCAGCGGACGCGGCAGCTGACATCTTATGCAGCGACGCAGCAGCCCCAGCAGCGGAGACAGCAGTGGCGCCAGCACTGGCAGCAAGCCTGCTGACCACTCCGCGCCGCAGCAGCGCCATTGGGCCCGACTGCTGCCAGGCTGGAGGTGGGCCTGCCGCTGGTGTTCAGCATACACGCCCCCATCTGAAGCCATGCCGCGACATGTGCACCTGCAGCACACACTAAAACACAGGGGGGAATGCGCATGTATGTATATACGCACTTGCAGTGCGCCACCGCCGCGCATGCTGACCTCCAGCTTATCTGTCACGTAGAAGGTGATGGGGGGGAGGGGGGAGTCTGGATTCTCGTACTTGATGTAAGGCGCGGGCACCAGAAGGTTCTCCGCCACGAGGCACACGCCCGGGTTGTCGGTGATCACGCGCACGCCCACGGTCGCGCCCCGGTAAGACCCCGCGGACCTGCTCAGCATAAGAGGTGGAAAACCAGTGTGTGCTCAGCAGAAGTGGCAGCTGCTGCCACTCAGCACGTGCGGTGATGCAAGTCATGTGTTGCCATTTGGCCGTGTATGCATGAAAACTGCTGTGCCATATGAGGCTGTGGGTTGCTGCTGTTGCTGCCGCCGTTAGTGAAGACCACTTCAAGACTGAACTCCTGGCGCTGCGCCCGCCCTCGACGCGTACAAGCACGTCTCACTGCTGAGCGCGCCCTACCTGCCTAACTAGTTGCCGGTAGTTTATACCGGTGCGCACATGCCCTGATGTCTCTATGACTAATACACAAACTTCAAGTGTTGCAGATGTGAACTTTAACTCACCCGCTGGCCACGTAGAGGTCGCGGTCGACGTCGGGCTCGCTGAAGAAGTCCTGAACCACCTTCTCCACATGGTCGTACAGCTCAAACGGCAGCTGCAGCACCACCGCAAACCATGCACCCGAGCACCACACAACACACAAAACTTGGTGTTCAGCGGCAGTGAGGCAGTGGCAGCGGCGGCAATAACTGCAGCAGCAGTGGCAGCACCAGCGGCGGCGGCAGCTCCTGAAAGAGGGCACCAGGCACTACTGCTGGCTGCAGGCTTGGTGGCGCAAACTGACAGCCAGCACTGGTTGCAGCACGGCAGTTGTGCTGCACGCTGAGCAGCAGAGAGTTGGGCTGGCTGAGCTGGGCAGGTGCCCGCCTCAAGCAGGTGATACTTTGTGCTCAGCACAAGAGCGTGCAGGTGTGTGCATGCTCAGCAGCAGGTGTGCTGTCTGCTCAGCAGCACGTGTGCGTTCTCAGCAGCAGGTGTTGCCTGCTCAGCAGCAGGCGTGCTGCCTGCTCAGCAGCAACAGGTGCTGCCTGCTCAGCAGCATGCTAGCAAGGGGGGCTGCTTGCTCAACAGAGCTGGCCTGCCTCACCTTTTCGGAGCCCGCCTCGAGCAGGGGGTAGTCACCTTCGGCGCTCAGCCCCTGAACACACAATCAGATGCGTGCACAAAACAAAAGCCACAATCAGCACAGACGCTATGCTTGAAAGCAGCGTCCCACCAGTCGTACCACACTAAGGCTGTGTGCTGCTGCTGGTACCTGCATCGGTACACCCTGGCACCGGTGCGTGGTGTGCGTGGTTCGAGGCGCGTCCATCGGGCACGCCAGCAAGTGCAGAGCATCGCACTCTGTAACTGTTCTGTGACTGTTGCTTTTGACACGTGCGCGCCCACCGAGACCTGTCCACATAGGCAGCCGCCTCTCGCGACGGCACTGCTGCTGTTTGTGGGCCGCTGGCACAACCGCCGTGTCGCCACACAGGCAGTGTGCCAAAGCCACTGCTGCTGAGCACAGACCGCCTGGCCGGCACCCCAACCCCGTGGCGGCGCCGCCATTGCACATGGTGCGCGTGCTACCGAGCGCGATCGCAACAACGACACGGACGGCATAGCAGGTTCAAACTCAAGCAAAAGGGAAAAATATACATGCCCCATGTGACTTAGTGCAGGTTTTGTTTCAGTGTGGGGTGCTGGGGTGTCCACACCACCCCGCACTAAACTGCGAGTGCACGGTACTCCCACCCACCCGCACCAGGAGCGGCAGCCAGGGGGCCACTTCCAGAGGCGGGGCCCGGGGCTGCAAAGCTGCCACAGATATGTCCGCAATGTACACGACTTTTACCGCTGCTGCTGAGCACAGGCACAGGTGGTGGTATAGTGCACTCGCGCCTTAATGCGCTTTGATTCAGTGCGATACGCAATGTACTGCGGGGTCCAGGGGCCTGTCACAGACTGCAAAAAAAAATGTTAACACATCATACATCATACCATGCCCTACTCACTTCGAGCGAGTTCTGCTTCAGTGCGATGTGCACAGGTTTCACTGCTGCTTAGCACAGACGCAAATGGTGGCACTCCCACCCACCGGCACCGTCACCGCGCCGCCCTCGACCTTAGCCTTGAGCCTCTCCGCGAGGAGCTGCTGGCGCGGGTTGTGGAACGCGTCCGCGCGCGGCACAATGTTGACGCGGTTCAGCGCCCAGTTCAGGCTGCTCAGCGGCGGGCGCGGCGGCACCATCGGCGGGCAGCGGTTGTGTCAACAGAAAGGGTGTTGAGTACAGGATTAGTGCCGCTGCCGCTGTTGCCGGAGATGGTGTGAACGGGTGGGGAAACGTTGGCTAGGCGGGGTGCACAGGCGCTGCTGGCGCGGCGGTTGGGTGCAAGAGCTGCAGATGGCGATTTGTTGGCTGCATTGCGGGGATCCGCAGCATGGCGGCAAGGCCGCATGTAGAGTGCACAGTCTTCATATGCTTCGTTGTATTTGGTTTAAGACAGCAAGGCACATGGAGTGCAGGAATCCGTTACTGTTGCTGCTGCACTCGAGTGTGGGCACGCACTAGCTGGTGCTGCTGCAGCAGTTGCTGCTGGTGCTTTACCAGTGCAAGCTGATAGCAACTGCAGCCTGGTCATAACTGGCACAAAGCACTGCTGGCTTCGACACCGGCATCAAAAAAATGCCTTCGAGCATTTAAATTAAAAACCCAGTCCGCACTGCCTCGTGCGCTAGTGCAGCGGCCACTGTCTGTGCTTTAAGGCTGCACTTGCAGTCCGTCAGGTAGCTGGTCAATGAGACACCAGCACGCACTAGGCAGGCAGCAGACTGGCAGCACCGCCACCGCACAGCAGTCTTCAGGGCGTGCATGCATGCGCCCGCACTCACTGCATTTCCAGCCCCTCCCTGAAGTAGGGCCAGGTAATCCACTCCTCCCCTTTGCCATCGACGGGCTTCTGCCCCTGCAAGGCCAGGCAGCGGACCTGCTGGCGCACCGCCGGGTTGGCGCGGGCGCGCAGAGCCCTGCAGCAGGCAGAAGCGCCCGCCGCCACCATGTCGCCACCAGCGGCACGCATGCAGCAGCACGAGGAAGCAGCGTTAGTCTCAGATCAGCAATGGGACGATCCCAAGTGTGTGCAAAAGCAGCCTCCTGGGCTGTTGCATGGGGTGGGTGGGCGGGCTTGCGAGTTGGCGTGGCGGGGGGGTTGCAGGGTGTGCTTACCGGGAGAGGACTGCCCTGCACGCCATTGGTGCCGCTGGATGGGGGCCCAAGCGCACACACCGCCTCTCTCCTCCTGTTGTTGCAGCAACAAGTGCCCTTCACCCCTGCTGCAGCAGTGCAACGGGTCGAAAAACAAAACAAAAAAAGTGCAGAGTCTCTCTCTCTTTTGCACAACTGTGGCGCGGCGTGCAAGCTACTGTAACACGACACCCCTGTGATGCAGAGGCTGCAGCGGCTGCTGCTGGTGGCTCTTGCCTGCCTGCTGCCTACGTTCGCACGCGGATTCCTGCTGTCAGCCCCCGCCGCAGCGAGCTGCCGCGGAACGTTGAGCATGGCTGCGGCTGCCGAGACTTTTTCTGCGCTGCCCGACAACGCGTCCAAGCAGATTGCTGTCGGCGACAAGCTGCCATCGGGCACTAGCGTCAAGTACCAGGTGCGGGCAATGCTTGCGCGCCTGTGCACAGGGGTTGCCTGCTGGTGCGCTGCCGTGCGACAGCGAGCAGCAGCTGCAAGACTGCGTTGCGTTGCTGGGTTCTGAGAAACATGTGTCACAACGATCCTGAGCAGGCAAAGCAGAGGCAACAGCCCCCCTGTACAGCTGTCACTGTAACCGGTCCGTGCATTCCGGCTGCTTCGTGCACACTGTTGCCTTGCTGGCACAGCTGGCACTTCGACCGGATTGTGTGTGGTGGCGACATCCACACTGTGGTGCAGTGACGTGTCAGCGGAGCGGTTTGCACCTGTACACCAGACACGGACGGCAGAAGCAAGCTCTGTGCGCGAGAGGGGCGGGAGGCCACTTGTGAACACTGCTGCATACATGCGCCCCGCGTTTTCCACAGCTGCTGCTGCTGCGCTGGCTTGGTGTGAAAACTGCTGTGCTGGCACGCACTGTGCACGCACGCAACGCGCGTCAGGGTCCCAATACCCCTGCGCATGTTTGGTCACTTAAAGTGCGTGCGGTTGCGTGGTTGCTGGTGCTGCTTCCGCGATGCTGCAGGGTGCTGACGGCAGTGTCGCTGGAGACGTGGCAGAGTTGTTCAAGGGCAAGAAGGTGGTGCTGTTCGGCGTGCCGGGCGCGTTCACGCCCACTTGCAGGTCAGCAAGTGCCCAAGTTGAAGTTGTACTTTGGCATTGTGCTGTGCCTCGGGTAACCTGGATTCTTGCGTGTGGAGGAGTTATTGTCAATGCCCAACCTCCTGGCACAATCCCACAACTACATCCTTGCCGCGGGTAGCGTGAGATGCGCATGTCACGGCCTGGTGAATTTGATTTGCGCACGATGAGGCATGTCACACTGCCGCATGTGCAATGCATGTGTGAATAATGTGTTCGAATGGGTGATACGCCGTTCACATGGTGCTGTGCTGCCTTGCTTGCACGGCAATACTTGCCCCATCTACAACTTCAGCAACAACCACCTCCCTGGCTACGTGGAGCAGATTGAGGCGATCAAGGCCAAGGTGAGCCTCCTGGCTGATGTGCAATGGTGGAAGTTGAAGTTGTGCTGTAGTTGAGCTTGGACACACGTGCAGCGCAAATAGTGGCGCCACCAGTGACGCCTACCGCCATCACTAGTCGTCCATGTCCGAGCCTGCAGCGGACCAGGAAACGGAAATGCGTAGTCAGCAAAATGCCAGTGGGACAAGCTGTCATGTGCAGTGTGCACAGTGTGCGCACGCTGCTTCCACCCGAGCTAGTGGCACCGCCGTCTCACCACGATGTGCTGTGAATACACACCTCGGGGCGTGCGAGCATGCCGTGGATGCATGCCAAAAATCATGCCGATTTGGCACACAAAAACCCAGCCGATAACATGGCTCGCGAACGTGCAGCGTGCCTCCGTAGTCGACCATTTCCCGGCAGTGCATGCCCCACTTGCAGCAGCCTTGCGGCACCCTCTCCCATGGCAAGGGCCCTCCCAAGGGCGGCCAAGCGCGCCTGCACAAATTAGCGTCATCTGTCCACTTTTCTCACTGCTGTTGCGCGCATGCTGCTTGCTCAATGCACACGCGTGCCTGTCGTCGGTGTGTGGCGGCTGCCGCAGGGCGTGGACCTGGTCGCGTGCATGTGAGTCGCGAGCTCAGCGCACACTGCTGCCAAATGCACTGCCATGCCCTGTAGGTAACTTCAAAATAGTTTTCATACCTTCAAGCACTTTCGGTAGCACAAGGCAGCAGCCCAAGGCTCAGCCTGCAATGGTGTCTTGGTGGCATGCAGTGCGGCTGGGGCCCTGGGTTGCCAGCAGCCGTGCGTGTGCACACCTGGCATGTGTGAGCTAGTTGTGCCACCACTTCTGTGAGTGCCTGGTTCTGTAAGTGATTGGCAAAGTATTTCAGCTCTCACTGTCTTAAACCGCACGTCGTGTGCGCAGAGAGTGCAGCAAGTGCTCCTGGCTTCCAGTAACAGTACAGCGCCATCGAGGCGTACTGCATGCACGCATGAGCGACGTCTCTATGGCGGTTACGCTTCACACACACACGCACACACACCTGCATCACCCAAAATTTTCAACCCTTGCGTTGGCGCTCCTGCACACACACCTGGCGAGACTGTGAATGCTGCTGCCTGCTTTCTCCGCGCAGCCATTTAGTCACGCCACAGCCTGCACAATGACAGCAGCAACAACGCGCCTGTGACTTGTGCCCTCGTCCCTGCTTCACTGTGGTAATTGCGACTGACAAAAGCTGACCTGTTTGCGTGTTTGGTGGGCGGGGGGGTGGCAGGTCTGTGAATGATGTTTTTGTCATGAAGGCGTGGGGAGAAGCGCAGGGGGTCTCGGACAAGGTCATGCTGCTGGCGGATGGGAACGGCGAGCTTTCGGCTGCCCTGGGCCTTCTCACCGGTGAGTCACTCACTGTTAGTTGAGTCACATGCAGCTGCCAGTTGACCATTGCAGCGGCAGCTCACTCGGTTTTACCTGAGTCACTTGCTGGAACATCGCTTTCTCGCTGGTGAGTCACTGTTGCTTGAGTTACTTGCAGCTGCCGCTTCACCTGTTCACCGGCAACTCACTCAGTAATACCTGAGTCACTTGCTGCTGCTGCACCAAGCTCCTGACATTGCACACCCGCATTACTCAGTGGCACAGAACCCGAGCGTTCACCCACGCGGCGTGTATGTGTGGCAGCTACACTGTACACATGTAGGTACCTGTGAAAACCTACAAGGTTTTCATACTGCAGTAGTACCATATATATTGCATCTGGTGCTGCAACGTGTAATTTCTGGTACACACCAGTGCTTTGATTGTAACCAGCTGCCCCGTGGCGTCAGCACCAGGGCAACTGGTACCAAGGCTGAAGGGGTATGCCCCATGTTCACGACTCCTTTGTCCACTGGCCACAGCCAGGGCTATACACACCACACACCACACCACATTTGTAACGTCCTTCTCACATGCACTAGCCGCCTATGGCACACACCCACAACACACGCCACTCAGATGTCACATTCCAGCCGCCATTCACCTGCATACACAGTGGACACGGCCTGAGACTTTGCTGGTGCCCCTCCGCCCCCCCCTGCGCTGGTGCTCTCAGACAAGAGCGGGGCCGGCATGGGCCGCCGCTGCAAGCGCTTTGCCATGGTGGTGGACGACAACGTTGTCAAGCACATTGCCGTCGACACCAAGGGGCTCCAGGACTCCAGCGCGGAATCCATTTTGGAGCACCTCTGAAGCCGACGCACAAGTTTACCACACACAATCATGCAATTTTTTTCTGGCTGCTCAGCAGTGGTCATGCTCAGCAGAAGCAGGTTGTGCCGCCAGCAGTAGCGCGCAGCGGCATGCAGCAGCCGCCGCTCTGTGGCTACCGCTGGCAGCAGCATAGGCATCACACCGTAGATACAGCTAGCCCCAGCCGGCGGCAGTGATGGAGGCGGCGGCAGTCCGCGTTTTGGCTGCTGAGCAAACCTTCAAAGTGCCTTGGTCGGGCCACATGCATGGCAGAGGGATGCATGCGGCTGGGTGTTGGTGGTGCGCTTGCGCTCAGCAGCAACGCCACTGGTTCATGGCGGCATGCAGTCGCGCTGTTGCCACGCAGGCGTTCGCCCATATCGCGGTGCTGTGCCGCCATGCCAAGGCACTGCACAGCGCGCGTGCACGCACACAGTGTATGGCGGCTGCAGATCCTCTCCATGATGTGCTAGGCGTCCCGAGGCTGGTGACGCCGTACGCGCGGTATGCATGTTGCTGCAGCAGTGCATTCGGCATGCACGCGCAGGCAGCGGACAGAGCAGCCGCCATGATTGGCCGCCCCTGGGGGGGGCTTTGCTCGCAAGGGCTGGGCGGGGGGCTACACTCTCTCGACCAAACACCAATCCAAAGCAGACTCGATGGCCAATCAATGGCAGGTTCTTCACATGCGGCATGTTTTTTTTTTCGTGCAAGTGTCCGTCAGCAGCTGTGCATGGGGGTTTATGCCGCATAAGTGTGTTGTCCATTGAATGCACTTGCATGCACCTGCCAGCAGCACAAGCTGCCCACTGTGCCAGCTGAGCGCGCTGTAACGGCACGGCGCTCAGCAGCACTGCAACAGCTACAAAATGCACCGGGGTGCAGCAACAGCAGCGGCAGCCATCCAGCAATGGGAGGCGCGAGGGCCTAATGGCTGCCGAAGTGCGGCTGCAAGAGCATCAAAGTGCACTTGTTGCAGGCATGCCATAGTAGTATGCTAGAAGTGTATACCAGTAGTATCACCGGCAGGTAGTAGTACTGCACCAAGTACTGCACCACCACTACTGTAGTCTGCTGGCATGCATCACATGGGCTTTTGCACGCCCACAAGTGCAAATCAATTGAACTACTGGTACTACTAGTGGTAGTCTACACGTGATTGAAGGACGGAAAAGAAAACTTGGGATATGTAACGGAAACACAGCTCAATACAAACATGCTGGCAGTGGTGACGCTATGCGCGGCCCCCTGTGCGACCTTGCACACATTGTCATCCTCACGATGGGCATACACCCTACCCAAGCCCCTGCCCCCCCCCTCCTCATCCCCTTGCTGGCGGGTTGTTGAAGTTCAGATTGTTGAAGTACAGGTTGTTGAGGTTGCACCTCCTAGGCTGTCGCGCCTGCAGCGGCGGCGGCCTCTGCTATGTACGCATCAATGCCGAGGCAGCAGGAGGCGTACTCCCTGGGCCAGCCATGGCCGATCTGGTTGGGGTCATGCAGCACGTCGCGCACGCCCCTGGAGCTGTAGTAGCTGGTCTCCTGCAGGGGGCGGCGGCACATGATGGGTCAGGAAAACAAAAACCATCCCGCTTGAGGCATGCCTCCAAATCAGTGCATGCACGCCACCATGTATGGTGCTACAGCGGTAGAAATGACGGCACCGAGGCATGGCTGCTAGCACCCCTTGGTACAGAGCAGGGGCTGCGCAAAGACCACAGCAGCAGCGGCGCCAATGCTTCTGTGCTTGAAAGACTAGCACTTCAGGAGTACGAAGTACTTCAAGAAGCATGTCACGAGATCGCCAGCCACTGGCAGCAGCTATCCCTACTGCTCCGCCATAACGCATTGCAGCAACAAGCAAGCACCTGCAGTGTTCAGCAGCACCGGCACCAGTGCACGGCATGGGCGAGGGGCCCATGGCTACGCCTGTGCCCTGTGCATGTGTGTGCAGGTGCAGGGTGTTAGTCACCCACTCACTCACCAGCGGCATACCCAGGTAGTTGCGCATGCGGTAGATGTAGCCGGAGAAAGTGCTGGCGTACGTGCCCGTGAACGTTCTGCCGTGGGCGCTCACAACTGCGCCGCACAGACAGTGTTTCAGCAGGAGGTGCGGCGCATCAGTGCTCAGCAGGTGAAGTAAGTCGCTGTGCTCAACATTTGGCAACTGGTGGCGGATGCTTGCGCGGAGGTGGCACCTGCGAGCATCAACCCACCCTCCCTCAACAGCCTGAGCTGCGCGCCACTGGAACCGACTTGCGACAACGTGCCGTCAATACACGTGTCGGCACAACGTGCGCACTCAGCAGCCAGCAGCACATGCCCTTCCCTAGCAACCTCATCTCACGAGCTGCTGGATGCACAAATGGTATTTGCACAGCAAGTCTGGGCTTGGAGCGGGCAGTCCAGCTCACA
Organism: Ophiocytium majus; assembly: GCA_032358315.1. NCBI lineage: Eukaryota > Xanthophyceae > Mischococcales > Ophiocytiaceae > Ophiocytium > Ophiocytium majus. The sequence continues at coordinate 6,971 of JAULBY010012547.1, read as the reverse complement.
CAGTTTCGCCCAGTTACTACTCCTACGGTACAAGCTGCGGGCACTATGCTGCAGCGCGTATGGCATTGTTGGTGTTGCGCATTGCATGCATGGCTTGCGGCATACAAGGCTCCAGGGGGGGTGGCCATTGCTAACATACAACGTGGTACTTCGAAGTACATTGGGTGGGCATTGTTAGCGATCATAGCCCCCCAGTGCGCCTCCTCAGGCTGCCTTCACAACTGCGATGTGCAGTACGAGCCTGCTCAGTGGCAAGTGCTGCAGTGGGGGCCTCAAAACGACCCTGTGGCGGGCTATGCCAAACTAAAGGTTCGGTGTGCGCAAAAACACGGACATACACATGGTAGTGATGGCTGTGCAGTGCGTCTACGTGCAGGATGAGCAGCAACGGAGCGCGGCTGTGTGTTCGACCAGCAGGTGCTTCGAGGTGATCAGAATCCTGCAATATGTACTGTAACACCTCATTCCAAGACATGAACCGCTGGCGCGCACACGTCTGCACTTGTGGCAGCAGGTGCAGCGCTGCATGCCATCCATGCACGACATGCTATTGCGGCACATCATGGTGGCTGCTCAGCACAGCGACTGCACACACTACCATTGCATGGCAATCTTCCATGGTCGGGTTGATCACAAGCACCTGTCAGTGCACACCGTGCTGGCAAAAGAGACACACCCACCTGCCTCAACCAGAGCGATCTGCGGAGCCATGAGGTGGGGCACCCCCTCCGAGTCCCCCATAAACTCGGACATGAAGTGCACCTTCAGACCCGCGTCGTGCAGCGGCTGGAACCAGGAGCTGTTCCGCTCGTCCGTCGCAATGAAGATGGTTTCGTTGGCCTTGAGGTACTCCTTCACAACCTCATACGTGCCGGCCGCGTCCGCAAACTCCAGGTGCTTCATCTGCGCCCACATGGCAGCCCCCGGGGTCAACAACAGCATGTGGTTTGCAAGCGTTTCAGTCGCGTTTGGTTCGTATGTGCACACGATGCCGGGCCAATAAAGCGCACACAGGCGCGCTGGCAAATCTTTCATTGGCGCATGTCAAATGACGTGCGTTTCCCTTCTGTCTCATACACAGTGGGCTGCTTCAGGAAGCTGGCTCCTGGTGCTTCTCTGCGCGCACCGGCGAAGAACTGCCCACCGAATGAGCCGCCCTCGTACATGACCTCGAAGCGTGGTACCGCCTGCAGGCACTGTGCACAGCGTCTCACCAACTTAAAGTACAGGTCAAAACTCGAGTCTTGCACACTTCAAGTGCGCACCTGACGGATGAGGTCCCCCCTTCGGATGTGCATGGAGCTGAATGAGCCGTCGTCGGACGTGGCCCTCAGCCTCGCCACAATGCGGCCCGCTGCGCACATGACCTCGTCGCGGTAGTGCATGTTGTCTCGCACAAATCTGCACAGCACCACCAGCAGCGCCAGAGCAAAGCCGTGTGGACATATGTGTGTATGCCGCATGTTTATGAAAGCTCAAATGCGGTGTAATCGCGGACACATCTGCTGGGTAGGAACGACAGTAGCAGAGCACGGCCGTGTTTGCTGCATTCCTGTCAACCCATGCTGTGCTACTGCACGGTTGAGGTTGGCAGTGCAACCCGCGCAAAGCTGTGAGTACACCTATATGGGGCCACGCATGGCACCAATGATTGCTACATGCCGGCATGCATGACCTGGGTTCTTTGCACCTGCACGTGCAAATCACTAGCACTATTTTACACGTACCACTACGGCACTTTGTTAAACAAGGGTTATGCTTGCACATGGTGTGCGTGTGACTGGGAAAAGCATGATCAGACACGCTGTTGCTGGCGAAAAGTGTACTTGCAAGTTTGTTTGTTGCGAGATGAGCTTCCAGAGCCAGACAAACTCCTGGCGAGTGCGCACACAACGCAGACCACCACAGAAGGGCACCAGGCACAGCCGGCATCCATGCGTGTATGATAGTCGTATATACATACGCAGGCTGCTTATGCCATGGCTGCAGCTGCTGGTGTTGGCGTGCTGGCCGACACCGTGTGTCTCACCGTTTGATGACATTGCGAGCCACCACGTCCTTGAAATAGATGAATGAGTAGAAGTGGTGCAGCTGTCGGCAACGGTGCAGCCATGGCGGCGGCGGCAACAGCAGCAGCGACGTCAGCACAACACGGTGCGGCAGGCGGCTAAGCTGGGGCATAGACATCTGTTGGAACAACCGTTGAATGGCGCAATGGGTACCTAGATGGAGACGTATTTTGACCCCAGGCCTACACCCACGCGCACATTCTAAGGACCAATGATGAAGCGTTATTGTCACACTCACAGTACTCGCCTGTCACGACGAGTTTTGGCACGCTCAGGCACTACCGAGGTGACGACTGTGTCAGCATGAGCACCCAGGTGCCTGATGTGCTCACTCAGTCACTTTGCGTTGCCAGCATGTCATTGACCGTTCAGGCACTGGGTGCATTCACTCACTCACACACATCAGTGCCCAGGAAGCCAACAACTGCTCTTGTCCTTGGAGCACATAAGGTACATGTCCACAATGCCATGACGCCCTTGAAGCCCCCCCCGCCTGTGCCCACTCAATGGGAAACGGCGCCCCCCACGCTCCACCCAGGTAAACGACTTGCCACCATTTGGATACCCAGGCACTGACCAGCAACTTGCAACAAAAGTGCCCGGCTGAAGCACTCACCATGCGCCCCCTCGCCCCTGCACCACAGTGACCGCTGAAGTGCACCACCAGGCTCGTCTGCAGCTCGCCCGTCCACTCAATGGTGTGCGGCCGTTTGTTTCTGAATGCGACCAGCTCGGGGTCGTCATAGTCAATGCGCTCATCCGGGTGTCCCGGAAGTGCGAGCACGCCCCCAGAGCCAAATGCGGCGAAGGTGGTGTTATGGGGGGCGGGTTGACCCTGAAAGGGGGGCAGGCACATGTAACACCACACAGTGCCACATGTCATATACTGGTACAGGTTTACGGATCATGCATCGTGCTGGTGTGGCCACTGGAGGTATTGTTTGGCATGGCGGCACTGCTGTGGTGGGAGGCGCCACTTCGAGTTGCCATACTTCAGAAGTATGTCATCACGCACACGAACAGCCATGGCGTCACCCCGCCCTGCTGCCCCAGGACGCTGCCTCTCCCACTTCGCGCCGCCTGCAGATACCTCAGCTAGTCGTTTTGAGGCGCTCAAACAAAACGATAACAGGGGCCTTGAGAGAGTGCCCACATGCCTTGCTTTACCCGGGATACAACAGGCATCTGCGCTCTGCAGATTCCATTGCGGTGCTAAACCTTCCTGGCGTGACCAATTAACAGGTGGGCAGGGTGTGGGTGCCCTGGTTTGAAGTGCTTGGCAAACCGGCAAGGGCATGAGATGAGATGCAGCAGCTGCTGCACAGCAGCAAGCCACCGTTGAAAAGTGATACTACTAGTAGTAATTCGCACTGCGGCAGTTCATGTCATGCACCGCTGCGATGCTAAGGTATACCAGGCCAGTTGCAGCAGCAGGCCATTTGTTGTCACCATAGAACAATCTTGAAGTATGTATGTGTGCATGTGCTTCTGAAGTCCATCCTTCTACTAGTGGCTAGACGTAGGTTTTTGCTTGCACAGATCCATGTGATTCTTCGATACTGGATCTTTGACGCTTCACAGTGACACTCAAAGATGTACAGTACAGTTCCAAGTATGCACATATACTATAGTATGTACACATCAAGCATGTGCGCTTATGTATCTTTGCTTTGTTTGCCGGCACATGCCCCACGCACATAAACACTCCTGCACCTAGCAGCCAGTGCTACTGCTGCAGCTTTGCCTCATCAACAGCGAATGCGCCCCTTAAGTTTGGGAGTGGCCACAGTGTGACAGTCATCAGAACTCAGTGTCTCCGCCCAGTACAAGTGCCACACAACAGTGTGGCAGCCCAACAATGACAACTTCCACAAGTTCCAGTTCAGCCATCCCTGACTGTGGTGATTGGGATCACTTAGACGCTCGTCGGGAGCATCACCCGATGTCGACAGCCAAGTGGCACAGCGCTCTTTTGCCCAAACATAACAGTTGGGGGGCAATGCCCTGACTCAATCACCTTGTTCTCCACCAGGCGATGCACTGCCCCAACCCCAAGCAAGTCATAGAGCTTGCAGGCCACCGCGGCTCATCTCAACTCAACTGTAACAGCTCCCACAGCAAGTTCGACTTCACTACACATTATCCACCTGCAATCACGGCCATCAGATCGCAATTTAAATCATGGGCACTGAGTGGTCACTGATCAGTCAAATGCAACTTCACCAGCTCCCACCACAGCCGATAACTTCAGCACACCTTATCCAATGCCAGGCGATGCACTCTCCTCACCTACAGCAGGTTGTGCAACTCGCGAGCGACCGTGCGCGTCGCTCTCAATGCAACAACAGCCACCACCCGCAAATTCGACCTCAGCCGAACATAGTGATTGTCCACCAGCAAGCCTCGGCGCTCACCTCAACCAGGCCGCAGACCTTGCAGGCGAGTGAGTCTGTGTCAGTGCAATTTCAACACGACAAGTCCAACTTCAGAGAGGACCATCCCCACCAGAAACACACCGCCTCACCTCAAGCAGGTCGAAGAACTTGCGGGCGACTTTGCGGTCCGTCTCAATGTTGCGCCAATCCGCAGCGTCTATGCCAAGGTTGTGCGCCTCCTTGTCAAGGAAATCGGAAATGGTGAGCATGTCAATGTGCTGGCCCAGGGCATCCATGTCAATGTAGGCACCGAACCCTAGTTGGCTGTTTTTGTATCCGCCGGCCATGAACAGGTGCGGAAGCACAATGGTGCGACCGGTGGCCCGTGCTGGTGCGCGGTGGGGGACAGTTTGGGAGGGGCAGGCCACTTAGGTTCGCTGCAGCAGCAGGGTTGGGTCAAAGAGCTATACGCATGAAAGCAGTGGGGTTGGCAGTTCCAAGTAAACCCCCACTCAAGGCCCGAGTCGACAGTCGGGCTTCTCTCAACTGGTCTGAGTACGACTACAAAATCATTTGGAGCAACTTTGTGACTGGTGATGGGTCACAGCGTATACATTTTCCATTATACGCCGTATAACATACGACAATAAGGCGTGTAACGTATTTATTGAAATACATTTGTACGGCATATACGCCGTATATCTCGCTGTTGGGCTTAAAATTTTGCCGTATTTTGTAGCTTTGGTATAACATATAAACCCTGACCCACCACTATTTGTGACCATGGTCGTGGGGTGGTTGCACAGTGTGCTAATGGTGTGCCAGGTGAGAGTGCTGCAGCACAACTGTGGCTGCGCTACGCACTAGAGCGCCGTGGCCTCAGCTTTGATGCAGCGCTGCATGGGGACGCATGCCATTGGGTAAGTGCGGGAGCACAAAAGTAGCGGTAGCATCAAAGTTGCTTACCAATGGCAAACACCGTTTCCAGCCCCATTCGCGCATTATTCCAGCCCGCGCAGTCCGGCTCAAAGGTGAGGTACTGCACGCAGAAAAGTGCTCAGCAGCAGAGCGGCAGTGCTTAGCAGCGACGGCAGCAACAGCGGCAGTGCACCAGCAGCAGCAGCAGCGGCGGCGGTGGCGGCGGCGGCGGCAGCAGCGTTAACAGCAGGAGCAGTGGAGCGGCAGCAGCAGCAGAGTTTTGGCAGGCACAGATGTATGCCAAACTGCATTGTGTAGAGCTACTAGTAGTACTGACCGGCAGAAACGTTGTGCCCGGGCGAAATGGTAAGCAGCAGCGGCAGTGCCATACAGGGCCCCCCGTACACACTTGCACACTGCCTGGCAGCGGTTGTGCCGGCACCACGTCACAGCGGCCTGCCTGTGGTGAGCCCATACTTTCTACTTGAGGTACTTAGTACTTGAAGTACTTATTTGAAGGTACTTGATACTTGAAGTACTTACTTGAAGTACTAAGTACATGAAGTACTTGGTTGGCACATGTCAACAGTGCTGCAAAGGTCAGGTAGGACTGCAGCTGTGCTGCCGCCCGACGCTGCAGTTCAGCCGTTGATCAGAAGCGGAGCTGGGTTGGTCGACAAGATGATGCTTGACGTATGTATAAAAATTTCCATTGTTACCGTTAGTATGAGTCTACAAACTATACGGTAGATATGTTGTGGCAGAGACAGAGCTGTGATGACTCACACATGCCCCACAGCATGCAGCAGGGCCCACTGGCAGTGTATGATAATAACATACTTCAGTAGTACTACAATAGTACCTATAAATATATGGTAGTAACCTGAGTACCGGTATTGCTACTTCTATTGTTTCAAATCATCACAGCTAGCACAGTTGTCAATGTCAGACCCAACTCGTTTATTGAACAAGGTCAGCACCAACAATAAAAGGAAAAAAATACTACCAAATGGGCGACTTTGTCAAAATCCTTGGAATCCTTCATTTTCTGATGTACTAGCAGTGGCAGTGCGGGTTCTAGCACAACATTCACGAGGTTCCGGGCTCCAGAGGACATGCATGGCGCTCAATGGCAGCAGCATGTACAGTGCTCAGCAGCAGCGGGTGCATGTGAGCTCAGCAGCAGCAAACTCCAAACTCACCTTTGGGTTTGGACCCCTGGACGCGTAGGGACTGACCCACAGGTCATCGCTGGGTATGTCCTTCCAGTACGACATGCCCTCCGCCACCGGCCCTAGTGATTCTGCAAATTGAAACAGAGACCATGTGCGCACGCTGCTGGTTTGAGGTTGCAACGTGAGGAGGCACACCATGTGCGTGCAGCGGTGGTGAGCTTGACCAGCCAGCGAAATAAAGTGTTCACCATGAGACCCTAGGATTGGCACGCCTGTAAGGCTGTTTGCAGGCGTGATGTGTTGGCAACACGGTGTGCCTGCATGCGCCAACAGGTCTTTTTTGAGATAAAATATTTGGTAGGTTAAAAAGTAAGAAAGCCAAAAACTTGTATTTAATACAGGAGAAATCAATGGGATTACCTTGGTATCGTGTT
>JAULBY010012536.1:0-23153 GCA_032358315.1 Ophiocytium majus | reverse complement strand
AGCACGACTCCTGCTGTTCATCGCCAGCCACCCCAAGCTTCGACACGCCCACCTTCGGCACCACCACGCGCTGATGCTAGCACCTCGCCTCCCTCTTGGTAATGCACACACACCACTCCTATGAACCCGTGCTGTTCTGCACTTCGTGCACTTACCTGCTTCGTGCGTGCAAAATCGGTTCAAAATGCAGGGGGGTGACGATGGCTTCAAATCGTGACCCGGGTGACGATATAAAAACTCTACTCTGCAGGGTGGCATACCCTTACCTCATCAGTCATACCCTTACGTCATCAGTCACTAGCTATAGTGTGCCATTGTGGCTGTGCGCTGCATCGCACACATCCTTGCCTGGTGCGCAGGCTGCACACACTTCATCACCCTTGATAAGCTGCTGCTGTCCCACCACCACCACCGCAGCATGCCAAAGCCCCCAAACACTATCAATAACAGCAAAGCTGCAGCTGGTTGGGGAGCCTATTGTGACGTGCTGCGCCGCAGCAATTCAGGGCACCAGCAAAGAGCACAAGGACGTACACTCGTTTAAGTTTGTGTTTCATTCGTCCAGGTAAGCGGTTTCGAAAGCCACGCGAAACCAGCACGCGCCGCGACACTGCGTGGCACGACAAAGCTTCTGACCACGCTTGTCGAATCCGAGGACGACTCCAACTAACTGCTGCAGCGGGCTGGTGCTGAGCACCATTCACAACCTGCTGAGCACTACAGACCACTTCCACCACACACACACACCGGCAAGCGCAACCTTGCACAGCAGCACAGGCTGTGGGCGCTCTAGACGTTGTCTCAACGCCTCCCCTTCCCAGCTGCGGCAGAGCATGCTGTGTGCCTCGGCTGCTGCTGCTGCTGCTTTGCCCTCGGCAATACAGTGCACCTGCAGCCACCGCACCTGCGTGACGCTGCGCCGCCTGTCAGTGTACGCGGGTCTACGCACCAACCCACTTGCTGCTGAGCACAAGGGTGTACCCCCCGCACCGGCTACCCCCCCCCCACACACACACCCCTCCCCTCCTCCCCCCTGCCCCTCACTTCGGAGTGTTGGGGGCGGTGGCGCCCGCCGCAGGCTTGTCGTCGGCCGCACCCGTGACCTGCACGTTTGGCGTGCCGATGGTGCTTGCGTCGCCGCTCGTGCTGGCGACGCCCTCGTGCAGCGTCTGCTTGAGGGTGGTGTCCCCCTTCTTGACCACGAGCGAGAGGTCGTCGTCCATGGTGAAGGACGCGTCGAAGGAGATGTGGGCCACGCCCGTGTGCTGCTTGCCGACGCGGAAGCGGTCCGAGACCCTGTCGAAGCTGTCGGCCACCGATGGGAAGTCGTAGCCAATGGTGGACATGGCCTGCGGGGGGCGCGGTGTGGCGCGGCGCCTCGGCGATTAGCCGGTGGTGGCCAGCGGCATGGGGCGTGGTAGTCTTTGTGAAGCCACAAGTAGCTTGCGCCGACAGCCGGCGTACTGTTTCGTTGGGCGCGCCAAGAAAGATGCACACAAGTACTACTAGTACACTAAAACTACTAGTGCATAGTGCTACTGTAGCGGTAAAGGAGCGCAGCTCATGTGCGCGACGCCAGTCGCCCACTTGCGCACATTACCTGGTAGGCATTTCGCAGTGGATGTGAAACACACAGCAGATGTTGCACACAGATGCAGTAGTTGCACTACAGTACAGTAGTAGTATTGAATATTACTACCTGGGTACTGTAGTATTACTAAGAAACTGCAACTCATGTGTGCAACGCCCAGCCGTCCCCTCACGCACACGCACCTGGTAGGCCTTGCAATAGTTGATGTGGAACTCCGTGTCATCATCCTCCTTGTACTTCTGTGCGTAGTGCTTGTAGTAGGGTGCAAACTTGGAGGTCTCGTCCGCACACCTGCGCTGCTCCAGCTCCTGGTCCGGGTTCGGCAGCACGTGGCACAGGCCGTGGCGGTCCGACGCAAACCAGCCCTGGTAGTGGACGACCTGCGTCGACATTGCGTCACATAGGGGTAGCGATGGGTCAGGATGTGAAGCGTACTGCGTGCGCACGTGTTACAAGTATCGTGTTTGGTGCGTTATACAACATGCAGCATTTTTTTGTATGTTTTTGCGCCGAAAACGTAATATGCAGTGTATACATACATATGCTGTATACATACTCCTAGAAGTAAGGTCATACTTATACGTGTATACGGCGCAATTACGCCCATTATGTGGCATGTAATCACATTTCTATATGACGTGACACATCACTACACAAAATAGGGTGCGAGGGCCACCGTGTGAGAGGAGCGCCTGCCATCTCCATGCACACTTTCGCACTTGGCACGCTCCAGGCACCACCTGCCAGACAGACAACTCACAAACAGCGCAGCGCCACCCACCTCGAAGAAGTACTGGCCGTCAAAGAGGTCTGGCGTGGCGGTGAGCTCGTCAATGCCCAGGCTGCCCGGGGACTCGCGGTGCACGCGGCTGTAGCCGACCGTGTGCGACCCCGACAAGAGCGTGATGGTGTGCTCCATATTGAGGCCAAAGTGCTGAAACGCCTCGTCGAACTTGTACACGTTGAACTGCGGGGGGGCAGCAGGCGCACAGTCACAAAGAGGCACCGTGGCGTGGTTGGCCGAACGCGGTGGTAAGCCTGGGACGCGGCAACAAACATACTTGTGAAGTATATACTTCGAAGCACGCATATACCTATGTATACACATGCACGCACAAAGGCGCCGACAGCGACAGCGGTGAGAGCGGAATTCAAGGCAGCGCTGGTCTGATAGATGCTAGAAACAAACGTCGGTTTTGCAAGTGGAAGTCCTATGGCTGTAGAGTAAGACTGTCATCTCACTTCCACGTAGTCTAGCATCTGTGACATTACAATCACGACCAAATCCGTTAGGAGCAATTGCTGCTGTTGGCGACCCGCATGCCGTATTTACATGTACACTGCTACTGAAGTATGTTATGCGGCATATAATGAAAATGTTATACGCTGTGACCCATCACTACTAGTACTACACATGGATCACATTGTGTCGACCCACGCGTGTGCTCAGTGCCCTTGCTGGTGTACCCAGCGTGACGGCGCGAGCTGCCACAGCAGTCACTGGTGGCAACAGTGCCTAGAAGCCACGGTAAACACTGCTGCTGCTGCGCCTGCACAAGTTGAAGTGTTTGCTGTTGAAGTTGGGCACACCCGTCCAGGGGGCACGAGGTAATCTACCGCGCCGGTACCAAAGTACTACTTGAAGTACTTGTTGAAGTATACCACAGACAGCAGGTGCGGACGCCAGAGCCTGCACATGCAGGTACGGTGCACTCAGCAGAGCAATAACGTGCTTGTACACCGTTGAAGCTGAAGGTTGTGTCATGGAGACATGGGGGCATGTGGGCACCGGAAGTTTGTATGTTATTCATAGAGACATGAGGGCATGCGTGTACCAGCTATACTACTAGAAGTTGAAGTTTGAGCCGGGGTGGCCTGGCTCACCTGCTCAATGAGCCCGTAGTCGTCGGAGGTGTGCATGGGCAAGCGCGTGGTGTCGTCGTACAGTGGCCTGTCAGGTCGGCCCTGTCAGAGGCAGTTGCACAGACAAAAAAAAAACACCCACGCATGCGCTGGTCAGCCCAGGAATGCAGGCACGCAAACAGCAAGCACAGGCTTCCCACCTGTTGTCGCGCCACGTGTGCACAGCGTGCACTCATAACATACTACGTAGTATGCCATATGCTTCAAGTATTAAGTAACGTATACTGTATACTTCTGAGGCTTATAACATGCTTCGAAGTACTTCGCAGTAGCATACACAACACATGACATACACAACATATATAACATGACATACACAACATAACATGGGGCGGTTTCAGCGGCTCTTGCTGCGCGGTGGGCGCGGTGCAGGCGTGACAACCCAAGGGCGCAGCCCATGTGCTGCACTGTGTGTGTGTCGCGCACTATAGTAGCTGCAGCAGCTGTCAATGAAGGCAGCCGCCTGTGATACCTGCGCACATACACATGGTATGCAATAAATCAGCGGTGTAGAATGGCACCAGCGGCAACACCCTTAAGTCCATACACCATGCACCACCAGCGAACAACAAAGTACTACGTGACGTGACCCCAAGCTGTGGTTGGGACTCACTTGCGGTTGGCATTGAATTTGCACTTGTGGCTGTGCAAGAACGCAGCTCATGCAGGCCAGCACAAAGCAACGGCCGTGCGCGGCCCCGTGTAGACATGCTCGCACAGCCCTTGCAGTGGGTAATGCTGAGCTCGGGAACAGCGCATCGTACTCAATGGGTGCACAAATCCCCGCCCAAAAAGAAACAACACATGAACTCTTATTAAACCTCCGCTTAGGGCGCGGAAAGCCCTTTGCATGGTGTGCTTGTGACCAGAAAGAGGATGGTCGGACATGCTGTGGCTAGCAAACAAGCTGGCAATGCTCAGCACCGCGTACTCTACAGGAAGCCTGGCATGTTGCCAGAGCACTACAGATGTACTCACCGGGTGCCAGGGGCAGCCGCCGGGGGGACTGCCGGCCGACTTGTAGACCGCCAGGAGGCCCATGATGCTGTAGATGTCGGCGTTGGTCATGTTGGCGCACTCTGGCTGGCTCTTGCGGATCTTGTTGGCCACGTCGTGGTGCAGCGCGTGCAGGAAGTTGTAGCACAGCTGCATGCCTGCGCAGCGCGCGCGCGCGCATGCGAAAAAGATTTTAACAATGAAGGACGAAAAAGAATGTTAAAGCAAAGTTTGATGCGGCTAATAAGATCATACAGCTAGTTTCTTTTCTACTGTGGTAGTTTTTTGAGCAGAATATGCGTGCGTGACGGCGGCGCGTCAACGCACGGCCGGTTGTGGGCGACGTGAACGCGGCACCAGCTCAAGCCTCCTTCACGACCAATCCAGCTCCAGCTCTTCGCACGTGGGTGCAGACACGAGCGCAAGCTTTTTTTTGCAGTGGCACATGTGCACACCCGCTCACCGGCCGGCGACACAAGTACATGTGCACAGGGATTTCCGCGCCCCAAGCGGAGTTATATAAAATAGAGAGTACTTCAGAAAGTTCATGGTTTGTGGACATGTACACTTGCAAGTGTAAACAAACATTGTGCCGTTGTAATACGGTGATGCGTCAGGTGCAGGTTACCGAGTGCATGCCTTTGGTGTGTACGCCTGTAGTGGTGTCCAGGCACCCGACACCACTTCCGGCGGCCAGGATGGCCTTGAAGAGATGTGCTGCACTGGAACACAAGCTCCAATCAGCACTGAGAATGCACCAGGTAGCTGCGGGCTAGGATGCAGCCATTGAGCTCCTGTTTCACTCCAGCCCCCACATCCAGGTTGATTTACGCAAAACGAGCAACAAGTGCTTCTCCATTACTGTCGTTGACAGCACCGCGGCTGTCATGCCACCGGCAGCAACATATACGTACATGTCGCCTATAATACATCCGAAGAGTGTATGTACTCAAGTATACTCTTCAGTACCCCAAGTATGTACCGGTGTACGAAGTATATACGCACGCTTCAGTACCTCCAGCATAGAGCATTCTGTGGGTCATACCACATGCGCATAGATTCAGTCACACACAGTGCAACTGGAATCGACAGTGCAACTGAAGCCCGGCCTGGTTCACTGAGCGCGCGGCAGTGCTTCCCTTGCCAGCCCGTCGCCAGTGCATCCTGTTGCTGATGCATGTCAACAGCGGGAGCGCCCTTGCCAGAGTGCTCACACATGGTAGTATGTGACCACCGTGCAAGTGGGGTTGCTGTGCCAGCTGCCTTGAGCTGCGGTTCAGGGTCAAGTGGGCACTGAGCGCCACAGTGGATGTGCGCACGCAATGCGCGCAGCCACAGTGCTAAGGTGGCGTGCAGCTGAGGCACGCGGTTGCTGTTGGACCAGGGGCTTCCAGCATCACAATGAGAACATGGCGGCCGCTGCAGTGTGCGTGTGCAACGTGAAGCACTTTTTCTACTAGTAAGTTTCTTCGAAGTATATACTTGGAAACATAAAGTATGTATAGATGTATGCTTCTTGAAGTACACTTCATGTACATACTTTTCTAAAGTACCGTGGTATACTGCTGTATTTATTGCTGGGTGATGCATGCCTGTGTGTGCAGCGCAAGTGTAGAGTATATTGACAAGCAGGGAGCCAGACGGCGGCACCCCCTGGAGTCATGCACCCACTTTGGTCCCCCAACACTGGTTTGACCTGTCTGCCTGGTGCCAGAAAGGAAAACTGCACAATGCTGCTGAGCGAGTGGCCGCTCTCAGTACGTGCGGGCGCGTGTGGCTGCACCGCAAGACCAACTTCTGTCAACCACTGCTGACGTGTGTGGAGCACTTGCAGCTGTAGCGACACACAAGTGCATCGCACCTGCTCTAACCAGGGCCCGACCGCCTTGCCACGCGTAGCACAAAGCGTGCAACGCCCCCCAGTTCTTCATGCTTAAAGTACCCACCACTGGTGTACTTTGCGTCTCTCACCGTTCTGCTGCGGGAAGCCCCCGCTGAAGTTATTCGCGGCCTGGCCAAACTCGAACTCCTGCTTGACGGAGCCGTTGCAGCCGCCGCACTGCGCGGGCGCGCCAAAGACCTCTGCGGGCGACGTTCCTGAGAACGTTCCGCAGTCGTGAAACGCCCAGCGCAGGCACGGGCCCACCAGCTGCGGCACCCAGTTCTCGCCCAGGATGCGCACCGCCTCGTCGAAGCAGATCTTGGCCTGGGGGGGGGTGCACACAGAGTTGAAGTTGAAGCAGAGTTGAAGTTCAATTAGAGTTGAAGTTGAAGCAGAGTTGAAGTTGAATGATACGCGCAGAGCAACAACGCAAGTCTGGTGGGTGGGGCAACGGTGGAGGTGGTATTAGCAGCGGCGGTGGCGGCGGCGGTGCTGCCACGGCACCAGGTCACAGCCTGCAATGCGTGTTGGCTCTGTTGCCTGTGAGCCAGAAAGTTGAAGTTGGCGATAGTTGGCTCCATGGGCTGCTGCTGTTGGTGGTGGTGGTAGGCAACGCACGTGTCGCATACCAAGTGCCAAAATGCACCGGCGCACCTAACGTGAATACCGCTGAGTTGCAGACCAGTGGCAAAGCTGCTGGACGGTGCTGGTGGCTCACCAGTGGCTGCGTAAATCAGACATGAATCACATGTGTGGCACATGCCCATTTCGCAGCAAGGGCATGAGCGCTTCCGCAGTAAAGTCTGGTCAGCTGCTCCCAGGCCTGCTCTCTGTAGTTCAGCCTCCACGCCATAACCCGGTGTGTGGCAATGCCTTCCCGCACTGCATGCAGCGGACCTGCACCTCAGTGCGAAACGGGTGCAGCCACCGCATGCCACAGCTGGCATGCGCGCACGCTTACATTGTCAATATTGCCGTAGATCTTGTCGACCTCGAACTTTCGCCTAGTGCACGCCAGGGACCCATCGTCCTTCACCTGTGGGGGTGCACACACCGTTACAAAAGTGTCAGAGGAAAGTGAAGCAGCACCGCTGCAGAATCCCATAGCGGCAGCCGTTGTGGGGCTTGCAGCGGCACTGGTGCCCGCTGCTGAGCGGCGTTGACGGTGCGCAGCCAGCAGCGACAACTCCCGCTGCGACATGCAAGCCCGCAACACCAGCACTGCTCGGCACCATCAATACCAGGTGCGAGTGGACTTAAACTGCCTGCATTGCCGCCTATCCTGGTGTTGAAGGCGGCTGGTGCCAGGGGCTAGTACTTGGTTCAGGCATTACTGGCCTATAAGCTGCGCCATTTAGCGGGTGTAGCCATTGCAGCTGGCGCTGCGGCTGCTTACTTTCTGCTGCGCTTTCAGCTGTGTCCAGTTGGTGTACCGGCCCGCTTTCGGGTCTGCCAAGAGCAGGCGAGTGGGAGGCAACGGCCGCAGCAGCATTCCGACTTGGGGTGGTCGCAGGATGCCTGCCATGCCTGCGTCAAGCCTGGCATATCCTGGCGACTATAGGGCCAAGTAAGGCACTGCACGTGACAGCAAATTGGCCGGACCAGTGTAAAAACAGCACCAGTTGGATCCCTCACCAGCAGCGTGGCAGCACCTCGTGAGCAGCAGCACTCACCACTGTGTAGGGGTCGCTTAGCAGTGAGGACGTCGGAGCTGCTGCAGACGGCTTCGCCGCAGGAGGGGCGGCGGCTGTGACTGAAGGAGCAGTGGCGGGGTCAACGGCATGAGCTGCCTGCAGGCAGCACACAACCACGCCGCACCATGGCACCAGCCGCCTGCGCATGCCCCTCGTAACCATGGTGTTCTGAGTCGCCGCAAGGTGCGCTGCCGTGCCAGAAGCCGGCTCAGCCGTAGTGTGAGAGGCGGCACAATTTCTGCACACTCACTGGACCGTTGCAAAACCGCAACTGTGCGCAGCTGCTGCCACGTGGCACACCAACCCCACCAGACCTGCAACGTTTCGAAACGCCTTTGGAAAAAAAAAAAAAAACAGTCGCTCCGTCTAGATCTGTGAAAAATGCCTTTGTGTTGATCAACAGCAGCACGGCTGCATCGAACAACTGCGTGTGCCCAGGAGGGATTGCAAGCCAGCAGCAGCTGCAGCCACCAACGACAGCACCACAAGGTCAGCGACAAGCGTTGTTGCCACCTGGAGCAGAGCTGTTGCGGCTGTTGCGGCGATACGTAGTCATGCGAGCTGTCGTCAAGCTGGCCGCAGCAGTGGCAGCGACGGTGACGGCATCAGCAGCGGCAGCAGCACTAGGAGCGCCCAGTGGCAGCCACGAGCTGTATTGTAGGTGCTCTTCTGCTGCTGCCACCAGCCCGGAACTTGAGGCGGCGCAGTGGGAGAGGCCTAAAGGCAGCCTGAAGGGGCAATCGGGCAAGTGTCACGAGGCCGCCTGCGAGGTGAGCAGGGCGCACTTGTAGGACCGCTGCACAGGCACCTAGTCCCTGCCTTTCCGGTTCAGGATGGTGCATGCCGCACCTTGCGGTGTCCACACTGGGAGGCTACGGGTGTTTTTGAGGGCGCTCCGTGCCGCAGGCCTGTACGCAGCCAGAGCAGTGCGTAGCAGGTAACCCGTGCACGCCAATGCGCAGCAGCAGTGAGCAAGAGCTACCAATATATGTGAATTTCCGCTGCTGACAGTGCACAGCTGTGGGCATGTCTGTACGGGGCCTCAACGTGGCCGCTTGGCTGCCAGTCACTGCATCCATTGTACACGGGTTATTGCACGCCTGTAATTGCAAACGGCAAAACTACCAGCAAGCCAGGCAGCACGCACGCTGAGGCCACCCCGTGGTGGGCGTCCGACAGCGGGCAAAAGCGCACACCATAGTTTCTACTCACTCTGTGGCACTAGGTGCAAACCGCTGTGCCCACTCACTTCCTGTTCGTTGACGCTGCTGCCCTCGCTGCCCCTACACCTTGGTGGGCACGAACGGACGGGAGCAGGGACAGCAAAACTTCTCGGAACAGCTGCCGCCATGTGAAACTGTCAATGCGTGTGCCGGTGCACAGGTGGGTGTTTGAGCTGTGCCCTTGAGTCACCCTGCTCGGTAGTGTGACCAACACAAGGTGATGTGATGATGGTACCAGAGCTGCCATGCGCATGCATGCTCATGCCCTCGCATGCCGCCTGCCTTCGAACTTGCGCAGCTGCACACCATTCGTTGGCCGCGACCCTTGCAGTGGAGGGTGCCTGTGGCCATGCGCCATGCCACAACTCATTTATGAAACACTAGTGATATCCCACACAGCACTACCCGCCACCGCTAGCTATGCCGCCGTTCTTTTTTAACACTGGCACCCACAGCAACACCAACCCTGTGCATGAACACGAACACCTGGCAGTCGCGGCCTGCAGACGGCTCCCAAAAGAGAGGACATCGCACTTGGCACTTGCCCATGCCAGCGCACTTGTACAATTGCCCATGCCAGTGCACTTGTGCATTTGGTCAAGCCAGTGCACTTGTGCAATCACCCATGCCAGTACACTTGTGCAGTTGCCCATGCCACTGCACTTGTGCAGTTGCCCATGCAGCGCACTTGTGCAATTGCCCATGCCAGTGCACTTGTGCAATTGCCCATGCCAGTGCACTTGTGCAATCGCCCATGCCACTGCACTTGTGCAATTGCCCATGCCAGTGCAGACGGCACTGTCACACGCTAAGCCCAGCTCAGTAAACCTTTCATCACACTTGCACGCCCAGCCGGCACGACTGTGCGTCTCACAAGGCGGCACCCCACGCGTGTTGGCACTGGCGCAGGAGGCATGTGCGCGTTGCAGGACTGCCGCTGCCAGCTCGGAGCCTGAGGCCGCTGCTGAACCGCGCAGGCTGGCCACTCACGAGTGCGTGAACCTCAGAACGCTCAAGAAGGTGGTGAGCGGCGCCGCGGAGGTGAGCTCCTGCCCCCCCAGGCGTGATATCTCATGTTGCGGACACGGGCACCGGACACGGACAACTAACAGAAGCAAAAACCAAAACCTGAACCACATGGATGCCCTGAAAAAGTCACATGCCCGTGCCCGGTGCCCGTGTCCGCAACGTGGGATATCAGGTGTGCCTGACAGTCGCCGAGCCTGTTTTTGGCGTACTGCTGCGTACGGTCGGCGAAGGCAGCACTGAACGTCAGAGTTGCGGGATGACACTTGTAATTGAAGTGCGTAAGAATGTGCTCTGTGGTCTGGCCTGCTAGTCAGTTATAACCAGCACACGAGTAGGACACCAAAGACGTCTTTTGTGGCGGCCGGTCAGCACTGTTGCCAGCTTCACTGAGCAGGGCAGCGAGCGCGCTGACGGCACCAGTTCGCGCCACACATGTACACACTGCTTTGGGACATGGGGCTGCAGTCCTCTAGAATGGTGCTGGAACAACATGCTAGGCTCACATTATAGTGCAGAGTGCACTGAGCATTGCCATCTTGTTAGCCAGCAGCAGGGGACGGCACGTTTGGTCACGCTTTTTCTGGTCACGCGCACGCCATTTGCCACGTGCACAGGGCTTTCCGCACTCTAAGCGGAATTCAGTACTAGTACACAGTAGCCCCACACAGGGTTCCACCCGACGCGCCTCGGCCAGAGTACTGATCAAGTACAGGTGACAATACCTGAATGTGGCTCACATAATCCCGCTCACAGGCGCTGGCTGTGTCGCAGTCAGCGCAGTATTCGTATTCAGTGGTATTTCAGCTATAAGTGAATTCATTCGAACGGTTGAACAAAATTGGCAGGTGCCATTTCCACCTACTCCCATCTACTTTGGCGCACCAACAACAAGAAACAAGCCATTGTAAGTGTGATGTCCACGCCACTGCTTTCGAAAGCGGTGCCGGCAGTGCCTAATGCAGACAGCAACGCACCCTGTGCGCTCACCCGCACGCCCACCCCTCCCACACATACCAAGCACAGACACCATGCTACTACACCACAACTCCAGAATTAACGCCCGCCGCGCCCCCCCCGCCCCCGCGCCGCGCCCCCTCACCGCCCCACACCCTAGGCCACAGTGGGCAACGTCACCGAGGCCTTCAGCTACACCTCTGCCGCGGCGGCCAACACCATGGAGGACGTGAGGAACTCGGTCCTCGCGGTCTTCGCCATGCAGGGCAGCATCGCCGACGCCATCAGCACCATGGGCGGCGGCGTTGAGAGCATGGTGGCGAAGGGCGACGGCGTGCACCTCGTCCTGGCCGAGATCGAGACAAAGATTGAGAGCGCGCTCACGGGGACCTTCCGCGATGTGGACAGCCGCCTGAAGGCCGTTGCGGAGCAGCAGACGTCGCTCGGCGGGGCCGTGGGGCTCGTGCAGCAGGGGCTGGGAACGGTCCTTGAGAAGCAGAACGGTATCGAGGGAAGCGTCCAGGACGCGCGCGCGACGCTGTCGCTCGTGGTGGACAAGCACAAGGTGCTGGCGAACCGGCAGGCGGTCATCGACGGCGAGCTGCGCAGCATGGGGGACGTCCTGTCGGAGGTGGCGGAGACGCAGCGCTACCTCTCGGGGACGCTCAACACGCTCCTGCGCTACGTGGCCGACATGGCCACAAACATGCAAAAGCTGACCGCCGCCACCCACAGCGCCGCGCCCGCCGGTGGCACGGAGGCTAGTCCGGGCTTGTCCGCCGACCCTCTGCTGGACGTCATTTTCGACCTCGCGGCGCCCCCCGGGACACAGCCGGGGTGCCCGTTTGACCAGCAGGGCATGCTGGGGGAGGTGTCGCGGCTGGCGGAGCTGCCGGAGGTGCTGGTGAAGCCAGGCGTGGCGGCGCTGCTGGAGTGCATGAGGGCGCAGGCGGCGCCGGGCGTGGGGCTGCGCGTGGGCGCGTGCGGCGGGCGCTGCAGCACGGAGGAGGTGTGCCACCTGGTGGACGTGGGGGGGGAGAGCGGCATTGAGCGCGTGTTTGAGTGCCTGCGGGCGAATGATTGAAAGCCCTCGAGAGGTACAGCGTGTCTGATCGTCCCTGTTCTGGTCACTCGCGCACCGTGTACCACTTAAGGGCTTTAAGCGGAATTTGATGAAAGTGTACTGAAGAGGAGGTAGGTCGCGCCGCTTGTGCGGCGGCGCAGGTGGGAAGGTGGGCAGGGGGTGGTTGGGGAGGACAGCCGCGAACACATCGCCTGCTGAGTCCAGTGTTCATGGACACAACCATGAATTCGTGAGCACCATCGTGCATTCAAGCGTGAAGGTGGGCACGGGGGGCTGCGCTGGCGATCTGTTGCCACACACAGCGTGGCGGGTGCTGTGAACTCCTGGTCGGTGCACCGTCACACCATTGCAACCCCGTTGGCTCTTTTACTTGGGCCTCTCGGTCCACGCTCTACATTCTGAATGTTACGCAGTTTCACGTAATGAGAGGCGCAGCACCGCAGCTGCAAGCTGTGCGGCGTGCGCAATGCCAGCATCGTGTGCGCACGTGCGCGCTTGGGCTGCAGCGGCTGTCCGTGCAGCACGGTCTGCATGCACATGAGGTTGCAACTAGACTTTCCCATGGAGAGGGAGAGTGGTGTGCACTTCCTGCATTGTGGTTTAGTGCCACTGTTTTGTGCGTTTCTGTACTGGTGCTGCATGGTTGCCAACTTGCGGCAATCTCACCCTAGCACGCTGGTCACCCTAATGAAAGCATGTGGCCTGTGGTCCTCAATACAGCATGAGCAGGCCTGGCAGCACAGGTTGACACGAAACTCCAACTTGGGGCATCGCTAACAGTTGTTGCTCCTGCTTGTTCAGAGCACTTTTCGTGTCCATGTGCATACACCCGGGCATCTGCCATGGCCACGAGCGTGCTGGCAGCGCTCCCGCACGCCCACAAGTGCAAACAAATGGAACTACAGTACATGCTGGGTTGCGGGTCTCCACTGTGGCTACATGACTACGGTACCACATAGAAGTGGGAGCAAGCCTCACAATAGCACCAGGAGCAACACGGCGAACAGAGGCACAAACAGAAAAGGCAGCACTGCAGTGACACTGAAAAAAAATCGCTCAACGCACGTGGTAGAACTGGTGGCTCTGTTAGTTGCATGTCTGTGCACCTGCACCTCGGCGCAGCAGCTGGTGCGCGTGTCGTGACACTGTGTACAGGGCCTCTTCTGTACAGCTCTCCTGCTGTGGCAGTAGAGGTTGGTGTGTCACGTGTGTGTTGCTCTCTCTCGCTTTCGTTTCGCACGCACAACGGTGCTCAGGCTCCTCTCCTGGCCTCTATCTCTCCCTCTCTCTCTCTGATACTGTAATACCCAATGCCCCTGCCGCCCAAGCGCGAAATGGCCACTGATTGTACAGGCAAAATTGTATGCGTGACGGGCACATGAAACAGCTGCCAGTTTCATCACGAAACTGCTGCCAGTTTCGCCACCCCACCGTCTCCCTCTCCCGGCTGCCTCCAGCGCAGGCGCACCCTGCCGCCGAGGCGCCAACACCAAACTTGAGGTTCAAGAAAGAGGCCCAGCCGGACTGCTGCAGCAACCCACCCACCAACCAGCTGCTGTGTCCGGCCAAAACCACGCGAGTGTGTGTGTGCTCCCCCTCCACCCCGTCAAAAATTGGGAAAACACAATTTTCCCGAGCCGTTAGGCCCGCAGCAGCGACAGCGCACCCCGGCGTCGCCGCTGCCCCCCCCCCCGCCCCCCTCCCCCACAAGCCTGCTCTCTTGGCAGCAGCGCCGGCGCTGCTGCCCCACCGCCAGGCGCCTCTGCTGAGCGCAGCGTGTGCCGCTCTCGCGCTCAGCAGCGGCCTAGGCCGTGCCGCGGCCGCCTCCTCCGCCGCCGCCCCGCGCCGCCGCCCACCTCTGCGGCTGCGCGGGGGCCGCGGGTCACTGCAGGATGTGCAGCGCGCAGCGGTACACAAAGGAGTGCGCGGCGATGACGTCGCTCGTGGCGGACTCGTACAGGTCCAGGCAGTAGCGGTGAGGCTCCGCCAGCTTCGCGCGCGCGCGCGCCGCCAGAACGAGCTTGAGCGCGCGCGCGTAGTCCACGAGCTGCGCCCACTCCTCAGCGGCCACCGCACCGCCCGCAAGTGCCCGCATGGCGCACGCGAATATGAGGAGCACAGGCAGCAGGGAGGCCAGGGCG
This sequence comes from Ophiocytium majus, assembly GCA_032358315.1. Taxonomy (NCBI): domain Eukaryota; class Xanthophyceae; order Mischococcales; family Ophiocytiaceae; genus Ophiocytium; species Ophiocytium majus. The sequence goes on along the minus strand of JAULBY010012536.1, from coordinate 8,636 downwards.
GCCCCCCCGCACGGCGCCAGGAGCCACGCCGCGAGGGCCGTCGCCGGCACCGCGGGCAGCGCCTCCTTTACGCACGCCTGCGACACCTTGAAGGCGATGCGCACGAGCACCTCCAGGACGATGAGCGCCAGCGCGACGGGGCGCCACAGCACGGCGAGCCAGAACCCCAGCAGGCGGTCGAGCGCGCCCTCCACAAATGCCTGGCCGCTCTCCGCCCACCACCCGTAGCCCACGAGCCGGTGGAAGCGGCGGCGCCGCTGCGCCATGTGGGACACGTCGTACGGGTGCGGCGCGCGCAGGGGGCGCATCGAGCAGCCCAGGATTCCGTGTGCAACAGTTGAAGTTGCACTTGAAGTTGAACTTGAAGTGCTGCCGTCTGACTCGCTGCCACTGGGCGCGCGCGCGCGGTCGGGGGAGCCCTCGGGGGAGGCGGCCGCGGTGGGGGGGGCGGCGTCCGCGAGCGCGTGCTGGTGGTGCTCGCAGCAGAAGGACAGGCCGCGCCGCTGCATCCACGCGAGGGCGTCGCGGTAGCCAAGGTCGTACAGCCAGTCAATGGTGCCGGCGTGCGGCGGCGGCAGGAACGCCCACCAGACGGGGACGTAACGGCTCGGTTTGATGTCGGCATCGCTGAGAAAGAAGGGGTTGACGTAGATGGTCTCCGGCACGCGCTCCGTCGCGCGCGGCGTCGGCTGGAAGTCGCTGAGCCCGCCGTCGATGCACCAGCCGCCGTGCACGTGGATGGGGGACGCGAGGGGGACGGCCGCGGTCGAGGCGAGGAGCACGTCGATGAGGTGCTCCTTGGACTCAAACTTGTTGACGCGCTCGCTGCGGAGGGCGGGGGTGACGCGCGTGATGACGGCCGTCACCTCGCCGCGCAGCTCCAGGGCGAGGCTCAGGTCCATGGTGCGGATCGCGCAGTCGCGCACGTAGCGCGTGAGGCTGAAGGGGCCGCCCCAGCTCGCCCAGCACTTGGGTATCAGCACCTGTTTTTTTTTGGTTTTTTTTTGGGGGGGGCAGGTTTACGTGTACGTGAGCACGGTGCGGTGTGTGTGGAGTGCGGCGATAGCCTGTGTGCATGCGCGCAGTGAAAGAGTAAGTAGAGCACCAGCAAGTTTGGGGGAGCGCCGTCGCAGCAGGGCGTTGTGCTGGTGGCGCTGGTGGGCGAGGCGCCTACTGGCAAGCAGTGTATGGCTGTGTGTGATCAGGCTCACCTCCTTGCAGTAGTTGACAGCGCTGTCCCAGCAGCCGTCAACGCCCATGCCCAGCGCCGTCAGGGCTCCTGCGCTGCTGCCGATGAACTGCTGCTCCTCGTCCACAGCGTGCAGCCCGTGGTCCGTCTGAGGGTGAGACACAAGCAGTGCAGCAATAGGAGGCCAGGCGGTCAGCATTGACGTTGATACAGCCATGGTGATGGTGATTGGGGGGGGCGGGCAGACGGAATGGCGCGTGTCACACAAGTTCAAGTACTTCCTGCCCTGCTGTACTGCTGATCAGCGCGCAGCAAGCGCTGGAAACGTGGGGCAGTGCACACCCAAAGTCGGCATCGGCGTTACCAGCAGGCGCCCAAGAGCAACGGAGTACCCACTTCACACATGTCGGTGCTGCTGTGCACAGTGCTCGTCCGCGCGCGTCATGCACATGCACGGCAAAAAAACGGCGCGCAGACAGAAGAAGCCACGAGCGCTGGCAACAGCAGCAGCACCTATGGCGGCAGCGGGGAGGAGCGCACTTACCAGGCACTTGGCCACCCCGAACATGTAGAACTGCAGCCAGCCCCCGCAGGCAAAGCTGAAGTTGAAGGCGGGAGCTTCCGGGTGGGGCTGCACCCTCCGAAACCGGGGGGGCAGGTGGTCTTTGCCCTCCACCTTTGGCCTCATGCGCCGGGGGCTAGAGGGCTCCAAATTTTGGCTCCACCGGCTGGAGGGCCGGCGAGCGGGCTGTGCTTCTGCCGCCATGGCTGCCGCGCTGCGCGGAGAGGGTGGGTTTGGCAAAAGTTGAGGAGGGTCAGGCCAGAGCCCCTATGAATCGCTTACGTTTGCGCAAGGCCTGGGGGGGGAAGGGGGGGCGCGAGCAACCAGGGGACCGTTCCAAGCTGGAAGGCGATGGCGGCAGCAGGGTCTGAGATGCGTCTGTCCGGCGGATCGTCCCGCCGCCTAGCGCGAGGATGGAGTGCGGTAGCTGACCTCCAGTCGGACAGGCTGCTCACTGTGCGCCTCTCTGTCTCTTTGATGTTTTATTTGCTGAGGAGGCCTGCTGCTACTACTGGTGTGTGGGGGGCCTACACACGCTCTCACAACATATGCGGCGGCTAGAACGCAAGGTTCCACACCTACGCTGCGTCAGCCCCACACTCCGTTGCCATCTCGTTTCTCCGCCACCGGCGCCGCACCGTCGCAGTGCCCTGCCAATCGACACGATGTCGCTGCATGCAATTGGCTTCTTCGAAGCCGCGCCTCACCTGTGGCTAGCGAGGCCGAGTGCTTCCCCGGCAGCAGGTGCGGCGGGGATTGCACCTGTGCGAGAGGCCAGGCCGCTCCAGCCGCTGCTGCACCCGCCGCTGTGTCTGTCTCCCACACACAAACTGTGACAGAGTCAGAGAGCGATAGATAACTGCGAGTCGCGCTGCTGGGCTGCTGTGACTCAAGCGAGTGGTTTTTGCACCATGACACGTTCACCTGAAAGGTCACTGATCATCAGTCTCACTCTGCTGAGCAGATCGTCTCAGCTCAGCACACATGCGGAGCACAGGCCTGCACTTTGCACACGTGTACGGGAGAGGGGCAACAAGCACACAAGGCCCCAGGCGGCGATGAAGTGAGAGGGAGAGTTCGTGAGACAGCGCAAACGGTCTGTCGCTGAAAGGTCGCTAATCATCAGTGTATCTATGGACGTTCGCACGTGTGTAGATGTTCGCACGACACTAAATGGAATTCTGACTTCTGATAAGTCGGGAAATGCACAGGAGTGTACCAGACGTGCGCTGTGGGATGCAGTAACAAGGCAAGCTGGGTAAGTCATTTGAACGATGCTGTCGACCACTCAATGCAACCTTATACCAGCAGCTTCCAAAGCACGCCCAGGAAGAAGGAGGCTCATGCACACAATTTACTACATGCGGGCCAAAACATGCCACGGAAGGGGTACGCGACAGGTGGCAGACGAAAAAAGCACTCAGCAACGAGCACAACAGCAGCCAACACCAACACAGGGGGGGGTGTTCTCATGCATCAAATAATTCCTGTACAGCTCTGCTTTCACCATGTGTGACGGGTCAAAACAACGGGTCCACCACACGTGTAAATCGGCACCAAAAGCGGTCGTTGGGAGGGTGCCGCCTAGTAAAGGGGCACACCCTGCAGTACTGCTGCACCGCCGCACATCGCCAAACTGCTGTACCACGGCCTGGTACCTACGTTTCTGCCAGGAGGGGGCAGAGCACGACAGAGTGCAACAGCATGGCGCTATGCTCGCACGCTGCGCGCTGCGGCCGCCCTGTCTAGCACGGTCGCCTTTGCCTGCTCACACACACAGCAGCGGCAGCGGTGTACATGCAGCAAAAAGGAGTCAGACAAAAACGTGGTAAACCCATCCAAGCATTGTGACAGTGTGCTGCCATGGCGGTATGCGTGCCACCGTGGGGCAACAATTGCACATGCGTGCCCCTTCGTGCCCCTTCTGTGTCAGGTGGGGGCGTTAGGCATGCAGTCGTCGCTGCGCGCTGCCACGCACCGCCTGCACTTGTGTGCTGCAACCCTGCAGCGACAGCTGGTGCCGTGACCAGTGTACATGTCCATGGCTGCACATGCGCCCCTTAAGTAGTGAAAGGAACCTAACAGGTTGCTAAGCCCAGATACTTATGTGGCCGGGGCAAACTGTAGTGTACCCTGGGCAAGCATGCACATGTGTACGTGGACGATGTGATCATACACAGCCGATCTGTGGCAAGCCACATTGCTCACTTGTGATCACTGCCATAATGATGCACTTTCATCGTGATGCTTGTAATTTCGCAAGATCTCACTGTCGAACATTGCTCTCCATACCAGCTTGATGGTGCTTTACTTGCGAGTACTACTACCTGGTAGTGTGAAGGTAGCACACTCCTTGCGACATGTGCGGCAGGCCGCGGTGGTTGTAACAATGCCAGCACAAGAGCCAAACTGTGCACAGCCACGTGCTGCAAACTTCAACAACCAACTGCAACAACCTGGGGTCTTCATGGTACACCCTGCATGCCGGCACGCGGGAGAATCGCTGGCAGCCGCGTTCCTTCCTCCTGCCGCCCTCCCACGCACTCATTCAACATGCAAGCACACACCCAAGGCCAGGCGATGGCATGTCGCTGCTGCAATGTAGTGGTCGCGACCGCATGGCAACCAAGGACTGACGATCCCCCCCGCGACTATGTCTATTCGGGGCAACACGTGGCCATCTGGCTGCTATTCTGCTGGAGTACGCTAGCTGGGTTCTTGCAGACCTTGAAAGGCAACTCATAACAAGCACTTTCGCAAGATGTTTACGTGCCTGCTTGGCAAGTGCCTGTCCGGAAAGCAGCGCCTTGATTTCAGCGCCCGAGAGAGTCTCGTGCTCCATGAGGGCTGCAGCAAGCTTCTCCAGGTCCGGCCTGCAGCGCGCCAGGCGCACATGCCAAGGCAGAACAGGGGTTCGTTGGTATGCACAGTGTACGCTTTGCTGCGCAGACTGTGTGCCCACATGTCAAGCAGTCAGTCACAGGCTGTGTGCTGTGCCGAATAGACAAGACACAGCATAAGATGTATGTACACACCGCATGTACTTCAGCACTTCTGCACATGTACGTATGAGATTAAGCAGCACATCCGTGACTGGCGCAAAAGCGGAAGCCTTGTGACCCTGTCCCAGCGCCTGCAGTGCGCAACGCCTCAAACATGTCCACCGCCAGCAGCTACACTGCCCCCCCCAGCCCTGGCCAATGCCCACCAACCGCACACACACACTCCAGGCAGCAGCAGCAGCAGCAACAACACACACGGGAGGCCACAACCACCGGGGGCACCACAACGGGAGCCAGCTACCAGGTCAACAGGCGTGCGGTGTGTCCGAGTGGCCGGCCCGCCGTAGGATATACCCCCGTCTGAAGTCCCTACCTCGCACTGCCACTGCAACAACTGGCAGCTGGCAGCTGGGCGACTTGCCTGTGGTGCGTGAGCAACGCGTGCGCGCGCGCGTAGCTCGCCTCCAGGATGTCCTTCACCTGCACATGCACACGCATGCCGTGTACATGCAAGGGCAATGCACATTGGCGATCGATCGCATGCCGAAAGGCAAACAGCATCATGGCATTGTGGTGACGAAGCTGGGGCCACAGATGGCTCTGAGCCGCTGGCGCTGTGGCTCCTACCACTGGTCAGAAGAAAAGAAAAGCGTGGGCGAACTGTGCGGCTGCAATGGTGGTGTAGGCATGTATTCAGGACAAGCGGGCATGTGTGTAGGTTGTGAATGAGTGCGTTCACGCCTTGCACGGCCTGGCGTATAAACATGTGCTGCGCTGCTGCTGGAAACCGATCCGTTGCTGATCACCTCCATTGCCTAGTAAGCGTTTGTGCTTTGTGGTGGCCGCCCGCCCATAGGCTGCTGCCACTGACAGGGAAAAACATACTACGCAGTATCATGAGTGCTACTGGCAATGAAGTGGTATGCAACCTGCACACGGCGCTGCTGACGTCACTGCACACACGCGCTGCTCAGCAGCAGGCGCACCCAATCATGCCAACATGGGCTGCCAATGGCGCCTGCAGCCTACTTTGCACAGACGCACGCACAACGAAGTGTGCATGTGGTGCTGTTGACGATTGAGCTGCGCGACCTGGAGCAACAAAGTTACAGGCATCGCAACAGCGCAAACGAACTCCGCCCCCCTTGCTGTGACAACAAATGAACTGTGATTGTAGCAGTGCAGATGTCATGCCATATACTTCAGAAGTAGTTCTGACGTACTTCGCAGTACATATACTAGAGGTACTTCAGTTTATATCTTAGTAGTGGTACCGGTACAATATGGTAAGGCACTTCAAAGTACTACAAAACCGGTTGCAGCAGCGGGCGTCTCACCTCCTCGTCTATTTTTGTCTTGGTGCTGCCGCCCACGGCCTTCTCCTCACAAAACACCACGCCCACCTTGGAGCTCATCCCCCAGCGCATCACCATGTTGCGCGCCAGGTTTGTGGCCTGATGGCAGCAGTTACAGATGGCAGTTACAGATGGGAGTTACGTGTGGTACACCCATGCGAAATTCAAAAGCACTTCCTGCTATAGGAGTGACTGCCATGAGGGTAGAGCCGCCGTCAACGGCGCGACACTGCGGCTGCATGGCAAATAGCGCCAACATGGGGCGAAGAAAGCGAGCAAAAAAACAATCGTCACATGGTTTTCCTTCCATGCTGGGGGTTCGGCCTGCGATGCCCCCCATGCACTTGGGCGCATTGTTGCTGCGTGGCTGATGACCCGTGGTTGCCAGCAAGCTGCGCAGGCCCTATAGTAGCAAGCCTGCCATATGGCGTTCCTGCCATGCAGCGGGGATTGTGCCTGCCACGCACCTGGCGAATGTCACTGGAGGGGCCTGACGTGACATTGTCCGCGCCGAAAATGAGCTCCTCCGCCACGCGCCCGCCCATCAACACGTCCAAACGTGCTAGCATCTGCACGGGGGCAGCAGTCGCAGCGGCGCGGTGGCAGCGGTCACAGCGGTGGGCGGTGACAGTCACAGCGGTGCGGCAGTGGCAGTCGCAGCGACGCGGCGGCAGCAGTCGCTGTGGTGCTCAGCTTTTGAGGTGTGCAGGCGGGTGCATGACTGCCCAATGAAAGTTGTTGAGTGATTGACGCCATGGTGTTCACCGAGGGGTCGCTCGTGCACGTTTCAAAGGCGAAATGGCAATAAATGTGTCTGATGCAAGTACGCAGGTGCTGCCGACCTGTGGTGCTTAGTCCCGGTGTGCACGTGGTGGTGCGCAGCAGCACTCCTCCCACCCAACATGCAGCACGTCGCTGGTGCACAAGTCCAATCTGCCATTGCGCATGGGTACAAAGTGCTTATCGTACACGCCGTACCATGTGGTACTACTGCACTGATGGCTCCGTGGTACGTTCATTAAACTCCACTCAGGACGCGGTAAGCCCTGTGCACATTCGCGCAACTGAAACAGCCCATGAACACCAAAGCGCCCCACCAGCTACAGCGCCTGCATGATTGCAGCACTCGGTACACAGCACACTGCGCTGGCATGTGTAGTCACAGTGGGAGGCACCTGTTTGCGGCTGAAGCTGGTCTGGTCCCCATCCGGCAGCTGCATGACCATGCCGAGGGCCTGACCGCGCGGCATGATGGTGGCCTTGTGGATGGGGTCGGCGCCCTCCGTCATGAACGCCACCAGCGCGTGGCCGCCTGTGTAGACCCAAAATATTAGCAAACGAATGTGCATGAGTTTATTACACACTGTATCATTGGTCTGAGATAAGGGGGCGGCGCCCTCCGTCATGATTGCCACCAGCATGGCTGCCTAGACAGAAAATCATAGTATGCACATGCACATGTTTAATACAAAACACTATCATTGGCTCCCGTTTGGGTGGCATGCCTGTGTATCCATGTACACGTGTGCACCAGGTAGTGCAGCGGCTGCTGGTCATAAACATAAAGAGGAGGCGGCGCACAGCAGCGGGCGCATACCTTCGTGGTACGCGGTGACGCGCGCCGTCTCTTCGCTGATGACGGCCGTCTTGCGCTCCGCGCCCATGAGCAGCTTGTCCTTGGCCCACTCCAACGTCTCGCTTGTGACCGCTGGGGCGCGGCAATCATATGGCGACACAGTTGCGGGGAGCGGCATCAGCGGTCAACAGTGCCGTTCACAGGCACTTGAAAGCGACGACTACCTGTCTGTGTGTGGTAGCATGCCATGGGCAGCCGTGCCTTTTAAAACCACTGCAACCTACCAGGGGGCACTGCCGTACCGGTGTTTCAGGTACAGGGTGCACCAGGCAGCTTGTGGGAGGGGTGTGCGCTCCCCGCCTCTGAATGGGCATTACCAAACACACGCACGTGTGCGACACGGCGGCAGGACTTGCCTCTGCTAGGCCGTAAAAATGGTGCATGTGACAAGGCACAGCCACGCCCAACTGCTGCCCGCTGCCATGGACAGATGCTGACAGCACAACCCGGGTGGGTAAGTCTAGCAGGGGGACAGCCTTGCGATGCCATGGTGCGCAAGCACAAGCGCTTCTGACGTGTGCACCACCAATCATGTAAACGACAGAAATGGTGCGTTGAGAGGCATGCCCCATGTGCGCATGTCCAAGCGCGTACGTACCACCAATCAAGTACATGACGGTATGGTGCGTTGAGAGGCATGCGCCGCGTGTGCATGTCCAAGCGCGTACGTACCATTGGCGCCGTCGACCGACGCCTTGAGAGCTGCCTGGTTGATGAGGTTTGACAGGTCAGCGCCGCTCATGCCGGGCGTGCCGCGCGCCAGCACGTTCAGGTCAACGTCCTTGGCCAGCTTTGTCTTGCTGCTCCCCAGCAGCAGTGGCAGCGGCGGCGGCAGCGGGGCAGCGGCAGCGGTGGCAGCAGCGGCGGCGGCGGCGGCGGTGGCGGCGGCGGC
>JAULBY010012525.1:0-23163 GCA_032358315.1 Ophiocytium majus | reverse complement strand
GTTTTTACATAGTGCTCTAAGTAGGCATGCATTCTAGTGCCGCGGCTGGCGGCTTCTGTGGTAATCTGCTGTGCTTTGGCATGGCCCACATTACGACGCCATTGTTCTAAGGCGGCTTTCTTCTCTTCTGGTTTGGTTTTGTCCAGGATAGTGGTTACACTAGGAACTCGACGACCGTCGGGTGTAAGATATAAACGCTTGCCTTCTTCCGAAGTACGGCTTAATTCGTGATACGCAAATTTGGGATTATACAATATTAAACTCTGAAACTTTCTCCGCATCCACAGCGGTCTTTTTCATTGGGATTTCGAAATTCAAAACCTTCGTTAAGGCCTTGGCGCACATAGTCTACTTCTAAACCGTCCATTAGGGTTAGGCTTTTAGGATCAACTACAACAACAAATCCATCTTGTTCAAATGCTGTATCCTCAGGAGCAAGCGTATCAACATATTCTAGCACATAAGCAAGACCGCTACAGCCCGTGGTTCTTACACCAAGGCGTATGCCCATGCCTGTGCCTCGTTGGGTTAAATTCTTCTTAATCCGGTCACCGGCTGTGCTGGTTACTGTGATCATTTACTCTTCTCGTCGCCCACCGAATATCTGTAACAGGCTTAAGAATAAGTTAATAAAGTCTAGATACAAGGTCAATGCACCCATTACTTCGGCACGGCCATCCGTGTCTACACTAACTAACTCGCGAATTTTTTGTGTGTCATAGGCTGTGAGTCCTAGGAATACAATAACAGCCATGGCACTAATTACCATTTGGAACAAGGATGATCCAATGAAGATGTTAACAATGCTGGCAATAACAATAGCAACGAGGCCAACAAACAAGTATTGTCCAATAGTGTCCAAATTCTTTTTAGTAAAATAACCATAAAAGCTCATAACAGCAAATAATATAGCCGCTGACATGAATGCTGACACAATACTGCCCATGTTAAACGCAACAAAGATTGTGGCAAAACTCAAGCCCATTAATGCGGCAAAGCCGTGTAGGAAAGCGGTTAGAGCATTTTTGCTAAACTTTTCCCAGGCAAAACTAACTGCCAAAACAACAACCAAGGGTGCAAAGATCACAATCCACTTCATGGCACCTGTAAAGAAAAATGCCATCAGTAGGGGGCTAGTTCCGATTAAAAAACTAACAATCATTGATGTAACAACTGCCAGACCCATGTGTCCATACACCCGGCTCATTGCTGTGTTGAGTTCAGTTACTGATTTATATGTAGTTGACGACATTATATTTCTCCGTGTTTAGATCGATAATTTGCTACTGCAGCCTTAATAGCATCTTCCGCAAGGATACTACAATGGATCTTAACCGGCGGGAGACTGAGTTCCTCTGCAATTTCAGCATTCTTAATTGATCCAGCCTGCTCCAGCGTTTTGCCCTTGACCCATTCTGTGACAAGTGAGCTCGAAGCGATCGCCGACCCACATCCGTATGTTTTAAATTTTGCATCTACAATTACTCCATCTTCAACTCGAATCTGTAGTTTCATCACGTCGCCGCAGGCCGGGGCTCCGACCATGCCTGTGCCTACTGTGTCATCAATATCCATTTTGCCCACGTTGCGTGGGTTTTCGTAGTGATCAATTACCTTGTCTGAATAAGCCATTATTGCCTAAATGTTACAGGTTGCCCCGAGAAAAAATTGAAATAGATACCGGCCGTGACCAGCACTACAATTAAGATTAATATCACTGTATTAAAGTTAAATTTCATTGTAACCTCCACTTACTATTAGTAGAGTTTTATTGTACTACTTCTTTGAGAAAAGAGCAAGTAATTTGGCTTGAATTGTTTTAGCAAAGTCTGGTTGTGGAAAATTCCAACCAATGAATGCACCCAATAACAACCAGAATAAAGTTTCTAACATGATCAACTCCTTTTTTTATGAACGGCGTTTTAATGCCGCTTTGGCATTAGAGTTTACAACTGCCTGAGCTTGATCCACACTCATGCCTGTGTCGGCTTCGGTATTACCTTTAAAACGGACCACACCTGAATTTGGGTCAAGTGGTTCTAAAACATTACTAAGTGGCTCTTGACTAATCAAGTCATTTAATGATTCTGGATTAATAATCACGCCAAGATTTCGAGCCAAGTCTATGAAAGCACTTTGGCTAATTTCTTTTTTGGCTGTAGTGTCGTCAGCACGACCAGATAGAAACTTTGTTAATGCTAAAAGTTTCTGAGAGTCTGGTGTAGCAAACTCAACAAGTCTCATTATCTACGAGCGCGGCCTAAATCAGCCGAGGCACCTGCAGGTTCTTCAATGTCCATGTCAACATCAATCTCTTCTTCGCCTTCTGGAGCTGGTGGCAATTCTTCTGCGCCAAGGTCTGGAGCTGGTTCTGCACCCATGTCTTCTCCAGGAACAACCGGGGCCTGGCCAGTAACTACACCAAGTGCGCTTTCTAGCTGTGTCTTACTACCTTGCAAGTTTTGTGTTAGGCCAGTTAATGCACCAGTGACTTCTTGGTTAAAGCTCATTGCTTGGTCAGCACCAATTTGATTCTTAACTTGATCAACCAAGGCTGGCAAATCTTTAAATTGCATACTTGTAACTTGTTCAATCATCTTTTGTACTTGATCAACCATGTCTTGCGAGGCCAAGACAACTTGAGCTTGTTGTACTTCAGATTCACTAATGCGACGGCGGCTTTCTGCCATGCCCATAGCAGGTTGATTGATAGCTTTTTGTGCGGCTACGATTTGTAAATCGAGCTGTTTCTTTTGATCTTGTAATTGTTTGAGTCGATCTTGGGCGGCTTTTTTGGCCTTAGCAATATCCATGCCGACTTGTGCTGGGTTAGGAGCAACTACAGCAACTGGTGCAGCACCAGGAGCAACGGCCATATCGGCTTCGCGTAATTTAGCGGCAAGACCTTGTTCCATAACAACCAACTTCATGTATGAAGGGTTTTGTTCACTAATGTGAAAACTAGGTTGACCACGATGTTCAGCAATTAAGCTACGCACACGGGTGAGCATATGACGTGCTTGAGTGCGGTTAAGTGTGTCAAAAGAAATGCTATTACCAAAATAGCTTTCAAAAACCTTAGCGGCTTGTTTTGTTTGACGTGTTGCGTCCAGTTCGAACAGTTTCATTATTAAATCCTCGTTGTTGAATATATTTAGCCCAATTTATACATTTGGTTAATTCGTTTTCTACCTTCTTTTTTCGAATAATTTTGGTTTCTAATTTAGTCCCAACTATGTCACGAAATTCCCATTTATCGCTGTGTTCTGCAATGGTGGTTCTTGCAACTATATCGCGGTTCATCGCTCCGAGTTTTATGTCTAGTTCTAAAATATCACGGGCTGTGTTATATGCTTGGTGTTTGTCAGCTATGCACCAACTAAGTGCTGACTTTGTAGTGTTAAATATGCCCACTTCTGTGGCTGAGCAATACACACGATATCCTGGATTTACCGACTCGATACAATACTTTCCAAATACCGAGTAACTGCCATTTTCGTTTTGAAAAATTGTGTTAGGGAGAATTTCTTTAAACTCAGCTCTAAAGGCCCGCTCAAAATCTTTATCTAAATTCATTTAATAACGTAGTGGATTACAACATAAATTAACGCAGCAGTCAATGTGCCAATAATACCAACACCCCATGTGATCAATCTATCGTTATTTTTTTCGGCCATTTTATTCACAGTTTCTTTAACTTCTTTAACCATGGAACTGACTGAGGTGATTTTATTGTCCAGTACTGTTAAACGGTCTTCTAATGCATTATAGCGTTCGGCGCATAGCTCAACGTGTGCTTCAAGGCTTTTCTTTTCAATGTCCGTAGCTTCAACCATCATAGTTCTCCAATATGTTATTTATTGGTATTAACTCAAACCAGATGTTTTGCCGGGCGCCATGAGTTACCAACATAGGTTGAATTTCAGGATCGTTATCTAGATCGAGCAACATAGGAACACCTTCGCTATCCTGTTTTAAGACACCCACTGGATCGGTTCCATTATCCCATACGTTTGATTCACTTTCAAACGCAAACGTCCAATAATCATCAACTATGCAAGGATAGGTAACTGACATTATTTGAGTTCTAAGGTTAATTAACTGGGTGAGAGTTTCCCAATTACGTTGTTGATTTCTAGCACGATTCCAGGAATCTATTGTGTCGTAAGGTGGTCTTGCTGATTTAAAATGCCCAGTTACACCAGTGGCAGTTATATCAAACAGTGTACGGCACTCTATCTTAATCATGCCGGCTCAACTCATAGATAATTTGTGCTTGATCAAGAGCTTGTTTGAGTGCAGTATTATGCTTGGCCGCTGTTAATATATCACGCCACTGAAACCATAGATGATTTAACTCTTGGCTTTCAGGAGTTACGTCTGTAATGTCTACTCTTCCTACGGTGTGTGGTGGACGGGCAAAAACGGTTTTTCCTCCGTCAGGACTCTCAAATATCATTATGTGATATTTACGCCAACAAAAAACCCCGGAGTTTTAATTCCAGGGTCTGTTGTTTTGTAGTTACTCTACAATTAGGCTGGTGTTGGCCATGTTGTAAATGTAGCATAACCTGTAGCACTTGCCCAACCAATTGCGCCGTTAGCTTGCTGAGCTGTTGCGAGCAATGTAGCAGTGTTAGCAAAACCAGCTGTTGGGAATGTAGCAATGTTCAACACTGTGTTAGCAATAGGGTTGATCTGATACATAGCAACTGTAGAAGTTTGCTGAATAGCTTGCAATGTGTTTGCAATGAAACCGTTAGCAGCAGTAGCTGGGCCACCGATGTTACCTGTCAATGCAGCATTAGCTGTGATGCCATAAAAGTCCAACTTAGGACCTTGAAAGTTTGTAACTGTAGCGTTAGCTAAGTTAGCTGATTGAGCAGGGTTACCGTTCAATACGTCTGTTGCGAATACTGGTTGTGATCCGCCTGAAACTACTGTAATATACGCCATTTTAAATCTCCTTAATATGTGGACTCAGAGGTCCTACTAATATTTACCATTTGAGATAAAAAAGGTGACTTTGGGTTAAATTTATTTGGGGTTTACAGCGCGGTTTGCTCGGGTAAATTCAAAGCGATTGACAAACTTGACCATGCCTCCGGGCACTGTGACTACCCATCCCTCTTGCCCCGGAACCTGGCGATCTAGCTGTTGTAGTATGTCCATTTTTATATCGTGCAACAAAATAAAGGCAGCAAATGCGGCACTTAGTCCACTCATGTTACTGCGTGGACTTTGTGTGTACTCAACTATGTTGTTGTATTTTTTTGGTGTTACTGTCACTTTCAACCAGTTAAAGAAATCTGTCACAATATTTTCAGCATCAAATGCGCCCACTTCGCTGTTGTCATGTCCGGTATTATGTATCAAGTAATTAATAAAATCAACTGCTAACTTGGGCAAGTCTGTAATTTGTTGTGTGCGAAGTTCTGCTGGGTTAAACAACGTATCAATACTGGTGCCGTGTTTAGAAATTAAACTTTTTAATTGCTTAATCAAGCGACTGTCTGCGGGTTGAACATTTTCGCCTGGTGAAATTGGTTCCATCAATAATAGTCCATCAACAGGGTTTAATCGTGGACGACCAAGAGCTTGCTTAACACCCCCGGGCTCTTTATAGCGAGTATGTATAGCAATACCTACGTCGCTGTCGGCGATTTCCTGGCCCAGCTTACTAGCAGCAGGAATCGCATATTCAATGGTGTTTGGTTTGAATATTAAATTGCCTGCTTCTTCTGGTGGTGTGTTTGTATAAAGTAGATCGCCTTGTATAAAACCCTTGAAGTTTTCAGGAACCGCAGCTTGTAACATTGGGAATAACTTTTGGTACATTGGGCCCAACGATTCAACGCGGGTGGCTGGTTTACCTTGTGCTTCGGCTTCTCGATCACGCTTGGCCAACAAGTTAATTGCTTGACGTGGACTACGGAACAGTCCGTCGTAACCTTTGGCAGTAAAGCCAGCTACGTCGGTTAATACAAAGCCGCCGTCGGGCATGCGACCAAATATCAGTGCTGGTTTACCGTCCCACTTAACCGTGGTGCTTTTGCGAGTGTTGTCTTTTAAATGCTCAATTACTCCAAGTGCTTCTTGAACTCCGCGCGACCCTTTGCGGAATACCAGATCTTCAATGTGTTCAATACCTTTGGCACGTCCGCCAACATTTTGTTCAGCTTCGACAAGTGCTACCATACCTTGATTGACAATGCGGTCACGCAAACGAGCCAAGAAGTTAACGTCGCTGACTTCTTTGTACAATGGCTCTGGGCTACTTTCCATAAACGGCAGGCCTTCGCGTTCCATATGGGCTTTAAAGTCTGCTAACTTTTGATCACGGTTAGGATCTTTAGCTAGTGTAGCTAGTATGCTTTCTACACTGGCCAAATCTGCACGAGTGGCTGATTTGTTTAACAACATCTTGGCCACTTGATCTGGATCATCTGAAATGATTTCATTTGTTGTACGGTCGGCAATACCAGCAATTTGATTTAATTTGTAGCCCTGTGCTTTGGCCAGCGAGTTCATTAGGACATTACGCTCACGTCCTTTGTATTGACTGTTGACCGGCATTGGTCCCAATACAAACTTTGACCAAGGAATGTTTTTAAGAAACATAAAGTCTGTTTGTACATAACCTTTTTGTGGGTTACCTACAATAGGAGTTTTAAAATGGACGCCAGCGCCTGTTTGCTTGACATAGTCTTCTGGCTTGAATCCGTGACTCTGTGCCCATTGTTGCAAGCGAGTGGTTAATTGCAGTTTGGTTACTTGTTGTGGATCCACAGCGATATCTAAATCGCCTGAAGTATCTTTAATCCCAGTACTGCCTAATGTATTGCCTTGTACATCCAGGCCAGGCAATAACTCTTCAAGCCATGCCAGGGTAGGTTTAACATCGGTTTGAGCAATACGCTGTGTTAGTGCGCGGCCATCGCTGTCTTTGAATACGTTGCCGCCTTCCTTTAAGATGCCGATCATTTTAATAGTCCAGCTGCAACAAGTAAGTTGTCAATGGTCGGAGAACCGGTCCCTTGTAACACTTTTTCAGATTGGCTATCAACCACTTGTTTCATTTTGTTTAGGTTTGTCTGTGCTAGACCCATAGCAGATGCCAATTTAGCAGTCTGTGGATCCATTTGTCCTGGGGCAGATTTGGCGCCGCCTCTGGCAGTTGACACAGGTTTTTCTTGCTTTATTTTAGCAGCTACTTTTTGCACACCACTAAGTGCCTGTGTCAAATAGTTTGTCACTGCCTGTTGGTTGGCCTGTGGGTCTTGACGAGTAGCATACACTTGCGACAGTGCAGAATTCAACGCACGATCCATTTCTGGGAATGTCTGTCTCACCGTGTCCATGGTTATTTCTTCGCCGGTATTGCTTTCACGAGTAGATAACTTGCCGTCGGACCATTGTTTAAATTTAGTAACGTAAGCAGATGTCAATGGGTTGCCTTGTTTGCCTACCGGTGCAGTTACCTTAGGGCTAACTGCACCACCAGCTTGTGGCTTGTCCCCGGGCAAGTCTCCAAAAGCTTCTTGTAATCCTTTTGCTTTTAATTGTGCAATTAATTTGGCATCCTGGGGATTTTTAGGATTTAATTTTTGCCCACCGATTGAGATTGGTTCTTCGGCTGGTGCTTTGCCTTGTAAACCTTTTGCTAAGTTTAAACCTTTTGCCAATTCCTGAGCTTGCAAATCTTTTGCAATTTTCATTCCATAGGCTGGATTAGCTGGATCGTTTTGCTGTTGCGTTCTTACTCTGTCAGCATAGTCAGCATCAGCCTGAGCAGATTGCTGTTTATACTTGTCAGCGTCGGCAGCATATTTTGCTTTTAGTTTTTGATCAAGATCGGCTTGTTGCTGTTTTCCATACGGAGTCATTTCTCCCGTGACATCGTGATATTTGTTTGTTGGATTTTGTTTAGCATAATCGTCCATTGACTGTACTTCGCCCGGAACAGCAGGTTTATTTGGGTCTTTGGCTAGTTGACGATTAGCGATCGAATTAGGTTCAGCAGAAATTTGCAATTCAGATCGTTTATCTCCTACCGCTAAACGAGCCGGCGATCCTGCTGCTTGGGCTTTTTGTAATTCAGATCCACCTTGCACTTTTGGTGCAGATTTGTTAGTGGTAGTTGTTTTTTGTGGTGCTTGTCGAAGTTGCGGTGTTTGCTTGGCAGACAGTGCATCCTTGGCGGTAATTGTTTTGGCAATACTAGGCCATTCTCCGGCCATTTGTTTTACTAATGCGGCGCTTTGTTGCGCTAATTGTGCGCCACCTTTAGAGGCTGTTGAGGCCTTGGTGCTTACCCATGATTTAGGATCTCGTAATTGTGAACCAAGTTGACCAGCTTTATCTTTAACACCCTGAACAGCACCGCCTACTGTGTTCTTAACAGCACTACCTGCGGCCTTGGCCAAGTTAGTCATAAAATTTTCGTCAACATGCTTACGACTAGTTAGTTCATGAATTTGCATCTGTTTTCCTTACTGATCTTGTAAATTTGCCCGGATCTCGCAACTTGATAGCATTGATTAATTTACGAGTAAGATTTTCGGCCTGCTCAGGCGTGTAGCTTTCGTCAATTTGCTCCAATAGACGAATGGCACTTGAAATGATGTTAGATGCACGATTTTCGATCACATGACGTTGATCACGCTCGGTATACATACTATCTAATTCTTCTAATAAACTACGGGTTTTCTTTTGCATGTTAGCTAGAACCTTTTTATTATTTATTGTATTATTAAGGTTTAGATATTAGAAAAGATGTTTAATTTTTGAAAAATTATTGTAAATTTCAGGCATTACTTTTTGTAAATCTGTAGGCCAAGTTAACACAATCTGTTTACAAGCACGAATTAATTGATCATTTAACAACAAATGCCGATTAGACATCAATCGATCCAGGTGTTTTTTTCTTAATTCGTGGGCTAATTGTTTATTTTGTAGTAATTCCAAATTGTCAGCAACTGCATAATAACAACGTTCAAACAAGGTAGATCTACGTTCGTAACTATGATCAATGATGTCATCAAACGTATCAAATCCTAAATTTTTCCACTCAGTGGCTTGATTATATCCACCAATCCATATGGGAAAATTTAAACCCAATATTGCATAGGCTGTTTTTTCACTGAATACTGCGCCCTTTTCCTCTCTGACGCTTTCGGTAATAAGAGAAATAGCACTAGAAGCAAAAAAACTTTTAAAAATTGTGTGCCATGTCCATTTATTGCCCTGGTATACAAAACTTATTCCAACATTAGAATCAGTCTGGGTGTTTTTTTCTAAGAATCTATCTGGCAACTCTATAGGTGCTAATAAAAAGCTGCGCTGGGATTCCGACAATGGATTGTTGGCACCCAAGGAATTCAATTCTTTAATTGTGTTGGACATATCAAACGACCGTCCAATTCCACTCCAGGTATAATTGTAATTAGATAATTCAAACATTTCAACCAATTTAATACACAAATATCTATTGATTTGTTTTTTGTTAACCATAAAATTAAATGTATATTGATCAGCAATCACCGGCATTTCGTCAGGTTTAAGCATCTCAACTTGATTGGCCATCCATAAGGGTATACAATAGATTTTTTGGTCGGATAACTCAACTGCCGACCATGTGTCAGCAACAATGTATTTAGGAGTTGACAGTGCGGTTGACTTGTCAAGACTGGCAGAATCAAACGTGTCACTAAGTGCCAGTACGTTATTGGTTAGTGTGGTCAATTCTGCTGGATTCAACCATCTTGAGAATACTTGCATAAGTTAACTTTTTATACTGCCCAATAATTGTTTAAGTTTAGCACTTTGTACATCGGCTGTGATTTTTCCTGTTTCTTCATTGGCAGGTTCTATGTTACCTGTTAGCATAGTACTCTTGGCTTTAATACTGTCCATTAAATTGCTACGACCAAATGAGTTTACAGGACCAGCGTCTTCACCTGGATCTGTAATACGCATGGTTTCAATATTGTAGTCTAGGTCAATCTTCATACCAACACCTGTTGAACTACGTGACTTCATACACTGAATTTGATACTTGCCACGTTCTCGCATGGCACGGCTTGTAAAGATACCAAACACGTTATCCGCTGTATTGATCTTTGAAATACCACCCGAAATATGACTGTGATCAAACTCAACTTCTTCTACAGCACTTCGATTCAACTGCGACGCTGTAACAAACAACACGTTGAGTTCTTTGGCCAAGTTACGCAGTTCTTCTGAAACATACTTGTCTTTGACAAACAGGTCATTTGGACTAACTTTAGCACTGATTGGCATCAACAAGTCCAAATAGTCGCACATGATAAAATCTACTTTGAGTCCAGTTTGCACTTGTACTTCTTTAATGTATGCCCGAATATCATTGATATTACTCTGTGCTGGCAAGGCCTTGATACGATACTGTCCAGCTTTTTTACTTACAAGTTTAACCTTGAGTTCTGTTTGATCAATGTCCTTGCGAATCTCTTTTGTACTCATCCCTGCCAACATTGCATCTGTTCTTAGAGCACACAGTTCTTCAGAAAGTTCTAAACTAATATACACACCACTGAGTCCTGCCTGTAACCAGCTCAGTGCTATGTTCATCATAACAAGCGATTTACCTGATCCCGATCCACCAGCAAAAATGTTTAACTCGCCGCGACTAAATCCACCATACAAGATCTTGTCCATCTGTGGCCATCCTGTAGATACTTGTCCACCCGAGTTAAAGTATTTGTTAATACGCATCTTAGGATCATCAAAATAATCTGTGCCCATGTCCTTGGTTAAACTAATCTGTACTGCATCCTTGATTAGTTTTTCTACAGGATCATACTCGCCCTTTTCCAACAAGTCTGCTGACTTTAAGATTGCACGTTCTAGTTCTTGTCTACGAGTAAATGCTTCAAACTCATTCATAAACCACTCACTGTGGCCGTCGTTGAGCTCTGGGATATCTTGTAGTGCTACACCGGTTGTTGCTCGAATTTGATCGCGGGTGGGCAATGTTTTGTAGTCATTGCTGTGCTTTTTAATAAACTCTGCGACTGGACGCAAACTACGATCAAAATTTTCTGGATTGTAAATGTTTTGTACACGAACAAATGACTCTGCATCGTGTAGCATCATTTCTAGGAATAGTTTTTGCACATCAGTGCCGTAGTCTTTTAGCAAGTTGCTTTTTCCTCATCTCAATTTTAATTTTACTAGTTTCTTTGTGTTCTAATATAGTTAGCAAAGTTCCTACCCGACCCAACTGAATTACAGCATCATTAATATCCTTAACACTGTCTGGCCAATCGGGCATGCTAACAGCCCATCCTAGTTCTACTGCACGATCCACCAGCTTCATTCCAGCTTCATCTTGGTCAGGCACTACAATAATATCACGACCCAGACTGCGTATCAGTCTAACTTGTGCATCATTGATTTCTGCGTGTAGCACTGCCAGCCCATTAATGGCCAGGGCATCAAACACACCTTCTACTACAATGGCCAACTGCCAACTATCATGCTGTAGGTCCGTGCCAAATACATATCCATGTTGTATGTCCTGGATATACTTGGGTGTACGATCATCTAAGAATCTGGTAGTGTGTCCTACCACTTGATTGTTGTGTGTAAATGGAATTACAATGCCTGGGCGTGGCATTGTTTTATATAGGAATGGATAGTCCAAAGATATACATCTATTACGCAAATATTCTTTTGCCGCATCGTTAAGTGGTTGTGTAGTTGTGGGCAAATCACGATCTTCAAACTCAATGTTGGATAATGTTTCTACCACTTGTTGGCGGTCCGATAATAAACCAGTGATTGACTTATGCTTAAGGCTTTCAAGATTGATGCGTTCAATTTCTTCTGTGGGTACATGTAACCACTGCAAGAGTTTGCGAGCCTTAAATGTTAGGTTACGCCCTAAGACAAAACTACAGGTATAGCCACAGTTAAAACAATGATATGACCAAGAACCATCCGGACTAGGTTTTAATCCACCACGCTGTCTGCGGTCATCGTTTTCACCATTATGGATACAACAAGGGGCGTTGAAACTTATCCAACCCGAACTTGTGCTTTTACGCTTTGCTGGTAAAAAACCGATCACATCAATCATGCTACAATTATAGCAGATTTATCAGTGAATATCAACGGTTATCGGTACATTAGATTAACAACAAAGCCTGTGGAAATTACCACAATGGCACCTTGTTGATTGGCCGGGACCGGACTTGGACTTGCGCCGGGATTTGGGTTGGCCGGTAGTGGCCAATATCCACTACCGCCATTGGTCACAGTGATTCCAATGACTTCGCCTTGCTCATTAATCTGGGCTTCGGCTGTGGCGCCTGCACCATCACCTACAATGTCCACACGCGGAGGAGCCAGATATCCCATACCGCTGTTAAGCACTTCAATATTGGTCACTACACCATCCACACAATAGGCCACAGCAATGGCCGGATAACCTGGTTGATTTGGACTGGCAAATACACTGTTGTTAAAACATAAACGCAATAGCGGATACCATCCGATTACATTCAGATGGAAAGTTCCGGTTTCGTTTAGGTGCGTAGTCGATTCGGTTACATTATACCAAAGACTTTGATAGTTTTCAGCCCATTGAGCTTTGATTGTTCCAGTGTATTGAATCAAGTCATATTGAATAGTAGTCACTGGGCCGCGTGGCGCAATAAAGCTAGAGAAATATTCGGTATTGTTATAACTATTCCAATAACTGCCACCATTGGGATTGCCTTGCCAATATACACCGCCTGGATATTGTCCATAACTTGTGCCACCATATTGTAACTGATTTGACAATTCTAGTGTAGGAATAGTAAGTTCGCTACTAGGAATAAACTGCGGAAATATGCTGTTAACAATATCCACAGGGGCACGTGCTCCAGAGTTAGCGTTAGTAAACACTGCTTCAGTTAAATTGCCGCTGGTACGTTGAATACTGTAATTTGCAGGTTGGGCTTCAATTTCTAATAGTTGTTCGGCCGATAGTGTCACTTTGGCACGTCCAGTTGGACCGTTTAATATAACCAATGGCTCACTGACTAAAATCTTACTGCCTTGTTGATTAATAGCACGGAATACAAAACTGCTTCCGGTAATGTTGACAGGTTTTTCTTCCTGGTTGATAAACTCAAACAAGATTACATTGTCAACGCCTTTGTTAATTGTTAGTCGTTTTGCGTACACAGGATCATACCTATAAGTAAAAGTTTCGCCCGCGCCGGAGTCCATTATTAGGACACGCAAAATCTGTTGGTAGATATAGGCTTGGGTGGAATACATACACACTATTTAGCGTTTACACAACCACTGGCCAATTTGGTTATAAATATCTCTGACATATGAGCAATGATATTTTTGACAAATTAGCAGAAAAATACCCGTTTATAACGCTTTGTGTCTACGCATCTCAAGAATATGTGGGTATTATACAGAATCAAGACGATGTTATTACTACAATTTACGACTTTGGTAGCATACAGGACATTGACGGTAAACGACGTTTTTTAGAATTAGCCAATGTTTGGTGGTGGGAAAGTAACCGTAGTATTCCTATTAATATATTCTTAAAACAAGAGTGGGACCCGTTTAAAAACTATCTACGCACTTTTGTCAACAAGGACTTAGAAGTTCTACACGGACCTGTGTGTAGTCTAAGTGAAATGGCCCGCAAAAAATCCAAACGTAAATCAATTACTTTGGTCAGGCGTATCGAGTAAATTCATATGTAGTGCTACCAAAGCTGCGTAGCTTATGCTGTGGCTGTGTTTGAACACAAACCCCCGTGAATCATCGCCATCCCAAACTGATTCAAAAACTGTTTTCCAATCTTTGTTTTGTAGGTGTGCTTTACCAGGGCGGATAATAGCAATAAATGCTGCCATCCTTGTGATACTGTCGGGTTTCATTGACTTTAATAACTCTATGTAGTTGCCCACGTGAACCAACTTACCAGCCCAGTCTGGGTCGGTCCATAGTCTTTCCCAGGGTGGGTCTTTGGCCAGCATTTCTTTATATTGTTCAGGACTTTTAACTAATTCATATACACTCATGTTAAGCAAGTCAATTTTAAAGTAGCCTCGTTGTTCTGCTACCTCGTAGTCTATTGCAGCACATTCGTTGACCGGGTCATAAGGAATGTCAGTAACATATACCCCACTGTTGTGTCTACGTACTTGTCCTTGATGCAGTTGACGTGCCGGAGTTGCGTGAATCAAGTTGAGCAATTGATTCCTGTCTGCCAAGTCTAAGTCAATATCTGCTGACATTACCATCCTGCCTTGTTTAACATTTCTTTTGCATACTCATAGTCTGCTGGGTAGTCTTTGAACTTACGCATCCAAAAGTCTGCATCAATGATACTCCATATCATTGATACTTGTGTACTATCAAGTTCAGCTAAGAATTTTTGGCCACTATCACTGGCATAGATGATCCAGGGACTAATACGTCCTGTGCTTACTGCGTATGCCATTGAATTGCTATTACCATAGCGTAGACAATCTTCGGGTTTGGCCGTGTTTTTTTCGCCCCAGTCAATACTAAACTCAATGGCACGAGCTAGTGCATCGTTTACATTCTCTACCCGGAGATAATCTTGTAAGTATTCTGTGTAGATGCTATCTTTGGCCCAGTGATCAAGTTTTTTATTTTGTTTAAGTACCCATTCAGTAAAGCGAGCCGGATTGATTGCTTTGATATCAACACAGTAACGACCAAACTTAACAAAGGCTCGATAGTAAGGACTGTCTGCAAAGTCATCAAATGTTTTTAACTTGGCTGATCCTTGCGTTAGTTCATAAAATTTGATGTAGGCTTGGAATCCTAAACGCACACCTGCTTCGTCTTTTTCTTGTCTACGTCTGCGTGGTTCGCACGAATGCACAGCAAGACTTGCTTCTTTAATAAAGTCTTTCCGACAGTATTGACAGGTATACTTCATTCTTCTTCGGGTATAATAAAGTGTCTAGTTAAATTATTTTCGTTGATATACGGCTTGATATCTGCACGGGTCATTACTCCACCAAAGATGGGTGCTAGTAAGGCAACTTCGTGTGCAGTGATATCTTCAACTGGAGCATATCTCCAGCCACCAAACACAATAGATTTGTGCTCGGGGATTACATTATCAGATTTTTTAAAAAGCCAAATCATTTTTTTACGTCCTCTCCTGCTAGTTTTAAATATGCATCGATATCTTTTTTGGTGTTAATTTTTGCCATCATCTCAATTTCGTCAGATTTCATATTAGGATATAGATCCATTAACTGCTTTTTAATCCCAGTTCCGCCAGCTTCTTTCTTCTTAGGAGCAATCCAGTTATGTCGCATTGGGCCCATGTCGGGACTTACCGACGTAGCACATAACCATTGCAACTTAGGATGCCGGTTTATAGCAAAGAAATGCTTGTTAAATCTTTCGTTAGTAGCAACCAAATAGAAATGTTGTAAGTCTGCACTACCATTGACACTAGAACCCCAGCGAATCATTAGAAAGTTACTAAATTTCTTTTTTTCTTCATTTGTAAGGCCATCATAGAACTCTCGGTTCTTACGATCAAACTCGGCCATTTCGTTGTGTATTGATAACTTATCCACGATTTTTAATCATTAATTCCAAGTCACTGACAGCATTTTTTAAACGCATAATATCTCTGCGTAGTTTTGCCACTTCTTGATGCTGAGAAAACAACTGTTCTTCTAGTTTTTGTATTTTAATATCCGCGGGCGTTTTGATCAACGCTGGGTTGGGTGCAGATATAGTTCCTGTGCCCTCTGGGGGTTGTTTATATTGTTCCATTACCATGCCTTGTTATAATCTATTACTTCACAGTTACGACTAATGTCTTTGACAAAATATACGCAATCTGGTTTTACTTCATTGCCCAATGGCACACACAGCATCTGCCCATTCTTTAACTTAGGTGCATACCACGCAACTTCTTGATATACATCAATGATCTCAATGTCAAGAAAACTGGGTCTAAAACTACTAAGTGGGTTAAACTGAAATGCTTTAAACCCTCGGTCATTAATCGATGTTAGCGGTAATACTTCTAAGTCGCCTAGGTCGGGCTCGCCTATTAGGATCTGCCAATCCACAGGCATACGCACACGGTGTTCACCTATACGTAGGACCAGGGCTGGTGCATTAAAACTTTCCAAGAAAATTAAAGGAATGTAGTGATAGTCTGGATCGTGTGGATTACTATTATCTAGTATAGCAAAACGCATGTCATCTACTTCTTCAGGAAGATGATCTAGGTCAAACGGGGCATTGTCAAGTGTTAATATTCGCATGTTGTTATAATATAGGGTTTGTGTTCAAAAGTCAACTACTTTATTTTCATCCATTCCAATTTTTCCTGTGTAAACGGATAGTTGGCTTCTTTGTAAAATTGCTTACGTTTGGTCAGGTGTCGTTTTGCGAATTTGCAGGTGCTTGTGACGTCCCAGATTTGGACATGATCTTTATCTTCAGCCTTTCGTATTCCTCGTCCGATGCTTTGGATAACCCTAACAAATGATTTGCCAGGCTCAATAAGAACAAGATTAAAAATACGGGGAATATTAATACCCACAGCAGCAATACCATAGGTAGCAACAATAATTTTATCATCACTAGTAGCAATTTCGTCATATTCATCCTGCCTTACTTTTCCTTTGGTTGCACCGCTCACAAATACAGCCTTTTCTCCCAGGCGTTCTACTAGTGCATGTCCCGGAGCAATACGATCTACTAGTACAAGTGTGTTGCCAGTAAGATTAACTTGTCGAATAAGATCGGCCATTGTATCCAAGCGGCCAGACTCTTCTAATAGATATTTTAATTCACTTTGATAGTCTTTGTATTCTACATGGTCCACTAACTGTACAATGTTCACGTGACATTGTGCTAGAACTCCGCGGTCTTGTAATTCGCTGGCACTTAGCTGACTAATAACTGGGCCAATGCTACACAGTAATGCTTTGTATTCGTAATCTTCTTTGGGAACTGTTCCTGTTAATCCCCATCGAATGGGCACACGACTCATTACTCCTGTGAGCAGGCCTTTGAGTGCGTCAGCTTTGGCCATGTGTACTTCGTCGACCATGACACAAACAACATCTTCAATAAAATCACCAATAGTACATTCTGTATCACCACTTTTGGTATTCTTTAACAAGACGTTTAGACTTTGCCAAGTGCAAATAGTATGAGTCTTGCCCCACTCTTTACGATCACCAAAGTAAACACCCACATCAAGCCCTAAGTTTTTGTAGTCAGCTTCTGTTTGTGTTACAAGACTTTTATTTGGAACGATAACAATACTGCGCCCATATTTTTCTACACTATAACTCAGTGCCGCGGTCATAATAGTTTTACCTGCACCAGTGGCCACTTCCTGTAGGCATTGTGGATTTTTTAAAAACTCGTTAACAATTTTAACTTGATAGTCGCGTAACATAATAGGTTGTCCGGCTTGCGGATGTGTACTAGGCCATACACGATCACTGAATGTTTCTTCAGTTATTGGTTCAAAATCAAAAGTGGTAGAATAATCTCGTTGATCATCTAGTTCAATGTCATAGTTAAAATTTTCTAGTATAGGAATAATTTCTGGAAGTAAGTTTGTATAAGTGCTGCCGCCCAGTTGAAAAAAAGCAATCTTACCATCCCACCGACCTAGTCGAACGCTCGGTTGATACCTGGCGCCAGGAATTTCATACTTAAAGGTACTAACTAGTTTTTTTCGTGCATCTAGCTCAAGACCTTCGATCTTAATATTAACTTCATCACGTATTATAATCTGGGCTGTTCTCATAAAGTTAATTTTTGTGGGTAATCTAATTTGGTAAAACGATCAATCAACGTTGGCAAGTCTTCTATCTGCCCGATTGGTATTCCCAAAAATAACTTGTCGGGTGTCCAATCGGGAAAATTCCAATGCTTGCGCCAAGCATCTTGAATCGGCTCAAACCATTTGTTGAATGTTTCTTCGTTGAAATTTTCTTTTTCTATATTACCGTCTTGAATGCAAACACTCAATACAGGTTTTAAAAAACGCCACGGCTTACTTAATGTACACATAACCTCTGCATCTGCAGGTTCTCCATGTTGCCAATACAGGTCAGGAGTTTTTCCTAATTCGTGACCGCCGATAAAACACATGCCAGCAGTTCTTTCATGCACAGCGTAGTCAAGCAATGATCGATCAAATGGTTTGATTAGTGGTCCAGCCTTGTCTTCATAATCAAACCATATAGTATTTCTAGAAAAATTCTTAATAAGATCCTCTATCATATGAATGCAGTCATGTACCTTTAACCAGGTAACATCAAATGTGGTTTGAGATGCATTATCAAAATAAATTGAGTGTAGTGTATTAAGATATTCTTGGTTTTTTAGCAGGTTTCTGTCAACTGATAGATTAACTTTTTTTGATTCAATAACCAACTCGTTGATTACTTCTTCTAGTGTGATTTGTTTTCCGTGTAACGGATTTTTTCTAGCATTAAATTCTAAATCAACATGCTGTAGATGTTTAATACAATGATAATAATATTCGGCTACAGGGTTATCCTCCAATAGACTAATGTCTACGGTTTTTCCGTCTCTCCAAACAATGTGAATTTTTTTCTGTGCCATCTTTTATATTATACAGTATTTAAGTACAAAGATCAAAAAAACCGGTACCTTTTTAGGGGTACCGGATAAAATGGACTGTTAAAGAACAGTCCAGGAGCTACCATCATACTTAGTCTGGGCAACCAAGTACTATGAATTCTTCATACAAGTGCTACGAGCTAGAGCTTTCCAATTCATGCCCGACACCTTGGTCAAGTCTGCTAGTTTAAGTGCCATACGCAATGACATCTCACGTAGTCGATCTTTGTTTTCATCCATGAATGCCAGGATTTCGTCACCTTGTTCTGGTGTAAGATCATAGTCATTAAACAACTGTCCTTGCCCAAAAATCTGCTTGATACGCAGGTACTTGTCGCGCATGGTATTCAGTGTAAGATCCAAGAAGTGACAACGTGATTGCAATGCTTCTAAGTGATCTTTCATCTTCTTGCTTTGGATGTTTTCAAACTTCAAGTTGGTAATAAAAATACAACCACCTTTAAACTCAAACACATCCGGAACGCCTTCGCGACGCAACATGGCACTATCACTGTTCCAGTGAATACGACGCTTCTTGCCTGAGTCTAGTGCGGCCTTGAGGATGTTTAGTGCAAGCTCATCTTGGAATACGCTGTCACAGTCATCAAACACCAAGACGTTATTGGCGTCACTGTGCTGATAAAGTGTAGTGTACAAGCCAATAGGAGTCATAGCACCTTTTACAACTTCGTACTTGATCTTCTTGCCCGAAATCTTGTCAAACAACCCAGACTTCTCAAGTTCAAATTCTACGCCATAACTCTTGCCTACACCAGGAGGGCCAACTACAATCATTGCACGGACATCACCGCCGATGACTGCACGGGTCATTTGATGCAGAATCTCAAACCGCTCACCGATTCGTTCCATAACCATTTCATCTGATTCTACCATAGGACCAGTTTCTTGTAGTTGGAAGTCTGCAGGTGCTTCGGCGTCACGATTGATGCTGTCTGTGTTAAATGCAATTGCCTGCAATCTCAACATCTGCAATTGACTCTACAGTGATGCGAACATTCTCTGGAACATTGTCACCAAAGAATCCATCACTTTTTACAGTGACAAAGTTGCCTTTGGCACCTGTTTGATAATCCTTTACAAGTGTAAACATCATGTCGTTGACACGAGTGCCGCGATACATACCATTTTTAATTTTTACTGTTGTCAAGGTTAGCTCCTTTTTATTAACTATACAACTATTATAATATATTGTGTATTTCTGGTCAACCGCTTACTTTTTAGCGATTTCTTTAAGTTTATCTTCGTATTTGACTTGTGCCAAAATGATTGTGTATAAAGTGTAGAAGGCAATTCCTAACATTACGGTACCAACTACATAAGGAATATTAATTGGATCAATGTTAGTGAGTGCTAATCTAACAAGTGCTACTACCAACATGGCCAAAGCCAATATACCGGTTAATCTACCCACTGCTCTTAATTGTTGTTTCATGTGTGCTTCCTTTCCGAAGGTTCATTGTTAATTTACTACTATAGCTACAATTATAGACAAAATGTCATTTCTGGTCAAGTATTTTTAACCACAAAAAAACCTGTTGTTTTTACACAACAGGCTTAGTTTGTTAGTAATTACTAACTTATTCTACACCAGCAACTATTTGAAGATTGTAGCTAAAAACAGCAGGCTGGCCTGGAACTATATCCACTTGCCAGCCCCAGGTACCGGCGGCACCTTCAGGACGTGGGTCAGGTGGAGGTGGACTGCAATATTGGGCGCCTGTACAATTTACATTGGCTCGACTGTCTTGACCGGGATCTGTGTCAAAAAATCCTTCAGGACCACTGCTAATATAGGTAGCAGGATCTGTTGGAGGATTAACTGGGCCTAGATTATCATAGTTAACTAACATACTTCCCATGTACACGTTAGAATCTTGAATGGTCAAAACCATTGGAATTGATCCGTCGAGGGTCATGTCAACTTGAAACATAAACAAAATGCCAGGATCAGACGCTGTCGGAACTGTTCCCGAAAACACTGTGGTTCCGTTTAATGTAGCGGTAATATTTCCTGTAATTGGATTGCCATTTAAGGTTGATTGTCCAAATACTTGTACTGTTCTTGTGGTCATGATTATAATCTCCTATAGTTATTTATCATTGCCAGTGCTGGATTACAACGGTATCTGTTGTTTCACTGGGCTTAGGACTTCCATGAAATACCAAAATACTAGTGGAATCGGTTAGTGTTGTGCCTGTTCCGGGATTATAATGCTGTTTTTTATCAAAATTATACCCACCATCTAAGCACTGCCAGCGCCAACTTTTAACTCTGTTTGAATCGAGAAATCTACGAGTGGTTGTACAAACAGCATCTGTAATAAAATCCTGATCTCCGCGATATTTTAACAGTGTTTGATGTAAATTTAACGAGCAAAATTTATCATAAACATATTCATATTTGGTAGTATCAAACCACATGATACTGGTGTTTGATATCTGGCTAACAGGCTTCCACAAAAAACGAAAATCTCGCACAGTCCAAAAATAATCCAAAGATAGTTGGGGAATCCAATCTATACGATTAACTATAACTGTGTCTAAATCAAAATATAACAGCGGTCCTGCATGATATGACGAATTAAACAACTGCAATTTATACCACCAACTGCGTTTAGGTCCAGTAATACCCCAATCATCAAGTGTGTGTTTTATATAAGGATCAGGAACTACCCTGTCATGTTCGGTGTAAACATGTAATCTCACAGGCCTAGACAGATGTCGTGACAACATACTATAGAGCCTCTCTACATAACTCCAGTCATATCTGGTTCCGTGTATTACACAGGCACAGTCAACAGGGCCGGAAGTATTCTCTGGTACCATAATCCTCTTTGTATTTCATTAAGTGTATATTCTGTGTGGCAAATTTCTACTAGCCATCGATCCCGATCTATTAGATAAGGTTGTTCTAGTTCAGCATAACTTACCGATACCGGATATGCTAAACTTGAACTATCAACTATGGGCCTGGTTCCTGATATTGCAGCCTGTATGCCCGTACCGGAATTATAATTGACCACAGCATGACAATCAAAGTGCATGTCAAAGCTGTCATAGGTGTTAGCTAGAGGATTAGGTTCCTCAAACACTATGTCGCCGGGCAATAACTTTGTGTTCAACACACTCCTAGGGTGCGGGCGAACAACAATTGGCCGGTCGCTAAACTGTTTAATTCTAACAATTTGTTTGTAGATCCATGCTTCAATGCTAGGTAAGTTGGTCACTTGTAAACTGTGCTGATGTTGTGCGGCAATCAAGATCTCTGGACGATGGAATGCTGTTACTGCCTGGCTAATTCCTAACTTTCTAGGACGATCCCAATCTAAGTTTTCTGTGTGTCCATAATAACCAGCGGCTGTAATATTGTTTACCGCAATCTTCCAGGTAGTACCGCGATATAGTGCACCTATTTCAACAATAATTACCGGCTTGCCTTGTGCTCGATAATGCTCATAGACTGTTTGGTTGGCTTTCATTTTACCATGCCATAACACTGACCAAATAACAGCTGCATCTGAATCCATGCTATTTTCTTGAGTTAGTATGTTGTTACCCTGGAGGACATCTAGCACAGCCGACATTACTGGGCGGCTGTTTAAAGCACATTGATTAGGAAAATAAGCTATGGTACGCATAAGGTTAAATATTTAACCATGATACTACCACCCATGCACGGAAAGTGTAATCAAGACAAATTTTTTATATATGCGGCAGCAGATCGGCGGTATTTTGACCTCCATGGCAAAGCATTGATCAATAGTGTTTGTACTAATACTCCTAAATACGGAGTACACATTCACATTTACGATCCGCGCCCAGATCAAATTACATTTTGTAAAGATACTCCAGGCGTGTCTTGCACCTATGAAAACTTAGACAGTATTCCGTTTAACAAAATTACTGAATATTGGCTGACCCGCACAGAGTTCAATAACGATCGTCAACGACAAATGGCAAAAAAAGGTCGCATTCTTGGAGCGAAAGAATTAACAAAATTAATTCGTCAAACTTATTATGCCTGTGTCAGATTTATACGATTAGCCGACATATTACACAAAGAACAACGTTGTTTAGCTATCGACGTAGACGGACTTGTTCGTGGATCTTTTGATGTTGCCTTGGGGGACTGTGATTTTTATTTGTATGAAAAACCCAAAGATGGCACACATTTGGCTGGTGCCATCTTGTTTAACGGGAAACTTGGCACTGATAAATTTCTTAAAGAATATGCTTACAAACTTCAAAAAGATATTGAGCTGGGTGAGCTTTACTGGTTCTTGGATCAACTTATATTAGATCAAATAGTGCCCGAATACAACAAAGGATTATTACCAATGAGCTACATTGACTGGGCTATGCGTGATCACAGTGCAATATGGAGTGCCAAGGGCCCACGCAAAGAGCTTGATATATTCAAGCAAGAACAACAAAAATATTTAGAAAGCACACAATGATATCAATATG
>JAULBY010012514.1:0-23170 GCA_032358315.1 Ophiocytium majus | reverse complement strand
GACACGTGGCGCTATAGCAGCGGCCTTGCGGCCTATCGATAGGTTCTGTGCTCAGCGCGTCGAGAGAAAAGATGAATCCCCTCCAGGCTGGGAACCCAAGCACTTTCTCTTGGAACGGTCCCCTATCGGAAGTCCCATCGGAAGTGTCGGAGGAGGTCTGACGACGCGCGCGCGCGCAGCATGCGCATGCGCGAACCCACACACCCCTCCCCACACACCCCACACCACCACACACCACACACCACACACCCGACGACTGCAGCACAGCTCAAACCGAAGGTAAGACGCGCAGCTGGTCTCGAGGCTGCTAGCGGAATCCGATGCTGCTGCAGTTGCATGCGTGCAGCAGCAGCTGCGGCCGCGTTGGGCGGCATAGTGCTGGTCCCGCTTCGCGCGCCCGCATGGCACAAGGGCGCTGTGCTGTCGGATCCTCGTGGCAGTGCACTACCAATGCTCATCCCCTTTATTCGCTCATGCTTTGTGCTGTCAACGCCGTCGCAGACGATGGCCGCAGCATCTGCTGCGAGTCCCGTCTCTCCTGAGCGCCATGTACCGGGTTCCCTGACTGGCGCTGGCGAGGTGGTGACATTCGTGGACGACGTGCGCCACAAGGCTCCCGACCTCCAGGTTGCAGGGGAGCAGATCAAGGTACCCACCATTTATGTGGTGGGTGACCAATCTGCTGGCAAAAGCGCCATTCTCAGCTCCCTCATTGAGGTGCTGCTGCCATCGAAGATGTTCACCACGACCCGCTGCCCACTGGAGATCACCATCGAGCCCGCGCAGCCCGGAGCCAGGCTGGCCATTGAGCTTTCATACGAGCTGCCCACTCAGCCCGGGCAGCCACAGTTCCGGCGCTTCACTGAGGCCGACCTCAGGTCCAGTCGCCACAACAAGGAGGCGCCCGAGATGGTGGCCAACGCCATCACCCAGGCGGAACAGGCGATGTACAACGACATCATGGCGCGGCCTGACTCAGACTCGGAGGAGGTCAGGAATGCCGTCGTGCAGCTGCCCGAGGACAAGTGGCTCGCTAGGTTCCGGCTGCGGCTGCGCGTCTTCAAGCCTGGAATGCCCGGCAAAGTGACGCTCGTCGACCTGCCAGGTAATACAGTTACTGTAACTATGCTAATCCACTTCAACCGCAGTACCCTATTAATGATGCTACTGTAACAGTGAGCAAGATGCTCAATTTGATGTCATACCTCGCAAATAGTATTATGAACATGATGCTTTCAAAATAAGTTGGCCTGATGTGTCATACGTCGCATATGTCTTGGACAAGGTGACGGCACTGTGCGGCACACGCGCAAGTTGAATGCATGTGCTTCAAGTCGAGGTAATACTATAGTCTACAGTAACTGTAACAGTAGTACGACTCAGTACTGCAGTCACTAAGGTAGCTACGGTATTACTGCGGTTTGGTATGCTGTAGCTACGGCTTGGTAGCTACGGCTTGATAGCTTGCTCGAGCTTGATCTAAAGAACATAAAAGAAGAAGTATGTAGTACATTTGATACGGAAGGGACTAGTCTTCAATCGAACACATGTACTTTTACTAAATATTATAATAAAAAAAGTACTACTTGCCAATCAGTGAGTTCGAATAATATTGTTATCAACAAGCAATTACTACTGTACATGTATTAGTAGGCCCCTTACTAGTAGTGCCGCGTCAGCATACTTCCAGTTGAACTTACACCTTAGAGATACTTCAAGCTGGTTCATAAGTATCATAATGACCTAGGTGAGCTCAGTGATGTTTTGATAAAGTTTAGCATCAACAACATTTTTTGCGTAAACTGTACTTCAGTAGAAGTATATACTTCAAGAGGTACGCACTTCCGAAGATGAGTCAGTATATGATATACTTCTGAAGTATACTCGAGCTCGATCGAAGTATTCATGTAACATGTATGTATACTAGCTTTTTTTAAAAGACTACTGTAGTAGTATATTACATCAGGAGCATAATGTCCCGAGTGAGTACTTATGTACTGTACTTTTGAAGTATATACAGAGTACTATAGCAGTACTGTACCACCATATACTGTAGTACCGTAGTGACTTCGAAGTACCAGGTGTGAATGTTTACGCTGCTTTCAACGGTGCGTGCAGTGTTGCCACGCATTGCATCAAACTGTGACCGTCTGTGATTACACAGTCGGCTGCAGTTTGAAGTTGTACAAGTATTTGATGTTTTGTACAGACCACTCAGACTATCACACCTTTTTTTAAGTTTGTCGAACGGCTTCTGAATCACTGTGGCCCAGGCACTGTGACAGTGTCGTCATGATGCCGGTGGCCCGCGCACAATGTCATGCTGTAACAGTTGGCGGGGCCGTCCGTAACAGGTGGTTGTTGCCCTGCAGCCATAATGATCGCACTGTTTAATAGTTTAGCGACATTAACAGTACGGCACTGTTCTGCTGTCGCACATGCTGTCAGGCCTGACACGCCCTTCACCTGAGCACGAGAGGGCCGTCCAGGAGTTCGTGCTTGAGCACATCAGCAACGAGAATGCCATCATTCTGGCTGTAGCAGCGGCAAATCCTGAGATATTGGAGCAGGACGCTGGCCTGGCCTTCATCCGCGACAGGGTGGACCCGGAGCGCGACCACACCATGGTCGTGATCACCAAACCAGACCTGCTGCCAGAAGGTTCCAGACACCTTCCCCTTGAGCAGATGCAGCGGAAAGAGTGCCCATTTGTCATGGTAAGTGCCAGTTCCATGCCAAGCTTGACATGCTGTCTGGTTTCGCTGCTGCATTCAATTTGATCAGGCACGCCAACACGGCCACTGGCACTCCTGTGTGCTTACAACAATTATTAGACATTAAAATGATTTTTTTCTGAGCCAGGGCCAGGCATGCATGACGTTGTCCGGCACCAGGCCGTTCTTGCCAACGGTTGAGTGTCATGTTCTGAACCAGCTACTATCATCATAATGGTATCTATAATACAATAACCTTTAGCTTGCTGTCGTGAGGACATTGCGACAAAAAAGTATGTGTTGCTGTCAGCCTGGCAGGTACTAGTAGTTGGCAGCGCCGCAGCCTGCCAGTGAGTAACAACTCTGGTTACTAATGACATATGTTGTATTATTGTCCCATGGCCGCCTCTACGTGCACACCGCTGTGCAATTGCCCATGCCAGGTGTGCAACAGTCCCTTGACCGAGGCGCCCCCCCGCCTTCATAGGGGCACCCCAGAATGGTTTGCGCTGCAGAGAGAGACTGAGGAGAAGTTACTGCGGCCCTTGCGCAGCTTGCATAGGCGCGTAGCAGATGATGTAACACCTGGCCAGCAGCTGCCGCCTGGCCCAAACGCCGTCCCGAACCACGGCGGCCTGCATTTCAGCTTCGGCCGGTGCTGGGGTGTGCAAGACCTCATCTACAGGCTCAACAACATCCAGGCTGAGATCGCACGCCGCGGCCTGCCATCCATCGTGTCACAGGTACACCTGGTCCAGCGTTCACCTTCAACTTGAAGTTGGATGTGGACTTTCAACTCTCTCTACATGTATTGTAGTACTTGGAAGTACTTCTGATTTGTGCTACAATGTAACAATGATCACTTGAAGTATATACTAGTTACTGTAGTTGTATAGTCTAAGACTTACTAATAGTCTATTAGTAATTATCAAATCAACGTGCTGGTAGCACTCAAGATGCAGGTGGTTGCCCCAGGGCCTGTACAGTACGCTTACCAGTAGTGCTACGCTGCCTGATTCAGGTTTCGAAATCTGCCATGGCTGCAGTCACATACGGTCACTGTGGCATTGACTAGAATGCTGCGGTGTCGTGATGCCATGCAGGTAGCACCTTGCACTTGAAATACTACAGTCATCTCTTAGCTTTGGTACATTATGATAATTGCTCGATGAGAACTGGTTCACTCAACAGCTGTCAATATTGCAAAGTGCTTGCTGGACGCAGTGGCAGTAGTCATGAGCACCTGGAAATCGAGCTGGCAGTGAGTGTGGCGCAATTGCACCACACCATCGTTTTAGGCGAAAAGCTTACAAGTTGTCACTAAATCACACGCTAAGCCTTGTCTCCAGATAACTTTCAAGCCATGGTCATACTCGTACTACATGTATTACCAAGTACTCTGAGACCCATCCCAATGGTATATGTACACGACGTATATTCGCAGTACACGACCCACCACAATCCGATAATTTGGTGCAAACTGCTCTAGCCAGTATGCTGGTGGCGTATGCAGCGATTGACATGATAGCAGAGTATTACCCTGCACCTGCCCACTGGCATGGGCTGCCAGCAGGACAGTCATCCCAGCTGAACTCCAGGACCTGTCACGACTTGGCTCTGCATATGCCTAATAGTGATACCACCCTTGTAGTCGAGTGGGTCTGACCTAACTTCAAGGTTTAAATTGTCTTATCTGAACTGCCAGCCTGGCAGGTACCACGAAGTTTACATCAAGTAGCCATGATGAATGATCATCATGCTGTCAGTGATTGATTTCCTCTGCATTTATTCCCTCTGCACTTGCCACTTGCTTTTCCTGTGCTTGGTGTCAATGGTGGTACCGTTGTTTGTTGACGCATGGTGGCGGCGCCATTACCATCGGCAGCTCCGCAACAAGCTGCAGCAAGTCACCCACGAGATGCGCGACCTGCCAACTGCAGACCAGCCGGAAACCTTTGTGCCACGTGTGGTGTCAGTCATCTGCAGGCGGTTCACCAAGGCCTGCGAGGGACTCGAAAGGGTGCGAGACGACACAGCACTGTCCGTCAAGTTTGCTGAGCTGGCACAACAATACCGGCGTGACCAGGTATGGATACCATGTGTTCTTTTACGGTAGCTACCCTCACGTGTACGCTGTGTGCGTGCATGGTCATGCACTAGGCTTTAAAACACTAGGAGTCTTCTCAGACTGGCATGTGCCACAGTGTGTGTACCGTGACGGCTGCACTATCATAATCATCATGGCGCTCGTTGTAAGTGGCCCACATGTGCCAGCTGGTCACCTCATTGCTGCTGCTAGAGTCATCAGATGTGCCAGGCTGAGCAATTGATGCATGCCATGTCATGTGCCATCTCAATAATCTCACGAAACTGTGTTATTGGAGTACCGACGACGACGACGACGTTTGAATTCTCAGAAAGTCGAAACGAGCACTCAAAAGTCGAAACGGCAGTTTTTCCTAAGTGAGGTACCTCAACATGGCCTCATACGAAAAATTGGAGGCCACCCCCCTTGTAGCCTTCAAAATTGGCGTCGACCTGTCAATTTTGATTCAAAATCGAACCATATGGTCAAAAGTTACAACTTCAACTGTGGTTGAAATTGAAGTTGAAGTTGGTGTGAAGTTGAAGTTACAATATTGAAGTTTGCTCATGACCATATGGCTCGATTTGGGGGAAAAAATGATGAGTCGACCCCAAACTTCAAGGGCTACAAGGGGGGTGGTCTCCATTTTTTCATATGAGAGGTACCCCACTTAGGAAAAACTTCGTTTCGACTTTTGAGTGCTCGTTTCGACTTTGTGAGAATTCAAACCGTAACGGTACTACAGTGGCATTTTTATTCGCTAGGCCCCTTGCGAAATTTCTTAAGTGTGTTACAGCACTGTAAGTGCATGCAGATACTGGCGTGCAAAAGACCTGTACTTCGAAGTACTACGTTTAAAAGACTTACCTAGTACTTGGTATTTAACACACACTGTAACACGGTGTGTACATTAGATATACCTAGTGACTATGAAGTACTGTACTGTAACAGGCGCTGACTCAGAGACTGCTGTGACAGTTGGCCTGGTGACTGTCACTCACATGTGCTATCTCAATAACCTGACTTATCAATAAAATATCTATTACTTCGAAGTACTTCACCTGTTCAGCATTGATGTTGCAACGTCGCTTGCCAGGTTGTGTTACTGCAGCCAAAATGGCGTGCGAAAGACCGTGCTCACACACAGTGTCACTGAAACACGATATGTGACATCATATACTGCAGAAAGACTCGTTATGTATGTACTAGCACTGAGACTGCTCTGACAGTTGGCCTGGTGTCATTATCCGGCCATCCACTGAGTGTAACTCAGAGTGCGGTAGTGCGGTACCATCTTCACCATGATCATGATGTCGGGTCATCGAACAATGTCATGCAACAAACGAAGTCTTACTATTATAAGACTCAATGAATCAGACATGTTACATGTGCATTTTCTTTGTCTCCACAGAGCTACTCTGTGAGCGGGCTGCTCAGGCTGGATAACGCTGGTCCAGAGGGCCCGGGGCTGGTTGACATTGTCATGAGCTACGCGGCGACCGCAGAGGCCAAGGGCGTGCCGAACCTGAACAATGACAACGACATCGTTCAAGGCCTCTACGACCGTAAGTGGCCCATCACACTTGGTCTATAATCATTGTCAAGTTGTCGCAGCTGTTTGTCCAACCTCTTCCTTTAAGGCTTGCGCCTCGTTACTGATTAGCTAATACAGGAACTTCTCTGGGTATGTGTGCATTGCAGTACAATCAGCGCACTCTAGTGCTTCTAGCTGCCGCTGATAGTATGCATATTATCCAGCCTGCTGTCAGTGACAGACCCCAGCTGCCCCGAGGCTCAATGATCAGCAGCAACGTGCCACAGTGTTTGTATCACTGGCCCACACTGTGGCCAGTGCACTTTCAAAGTTCAACTTGAAGTTCATTGGGTGATGAGTAGTCTTACGTGTTCAAGTGTGTAGACCAGGTTTAAAATCTTGTTGTGACGGCCCTTTCCGAAGAGTCTTAGACAAGCTAGTTACAGTAGAGGTGATGCGCTTTAAAACCATGTGAGTGATTGCAGCCACTCAGTCAAGGATTGGTGCTCACTGTAACAATGTTAAACAGTTTCAATTTGCACGGTCGGTTTCATTCCTCGCCGCGGCAGGCATGCTTCTGGGCAATGCGTACCTGGACGATGGCTTCGCTCCTGTGATGGAGGAGGACGTGGGCACAAAATCTAAAGCACTTGCGGCGGCAGAGAGATTTATGGAGGCGGCGCAGCAGGCAGCGCGCCACAGGCTGAGGACTATCATCAGCCAACAGACCGCAGGGTACCCCAGGCTGCAGAAACTGCTTGTCACTGAGGTAAGGCCAGCCAACCGGTGGCACCCGACGTTCGCTTAGTGCACAAGCGGCGCTAGCCTACTTGTACACAATTGTAGTTTGAGATGATTGAGGAAACCTCCGAGTCAAAGCTCCCAGACTGAGTGTGCCTCACAGGCACAGCGTGGCACTGCTACCAACTTTGCGCGTTCGTGTTGTCGCCGGCTGCGTGGCATGCCTGCAACACTGTCATATGGTACTTGCGTTACATAAAATTTAATGCTCACATGTCACACGCTCGCGCCGTCGCAAAAGTCATTGGCCACCCAAACACCGGAGGCCATGAGTTAGACTTGCTGCATGATGGCCTTGTCTGGCTCCCGTGGGCTGGAGTGCTGTCACCGTGCCCGGGCAGTGCTGCTGTCACGTGCGGTTGCATGCCTGTACCTGCAGGTCCTGGAACTGTTACCATTGATATGGATCCGTACACGTATGCTGTGTGACTGCAGGCTGCGGAGCCTGCGATCGACAATGTGTGCCGCGTCTTACTCCAGGACATCCGCTCGGGGGTGGCCAGCTACATGCACCAGCTGGAACTGCTGCACGCCCCCACGTACCTGATGTGCCTTGCTGTGCTGAAGGCGCAGGTCAATGTAGAGCAGTGGGTGAGTGGTGCATGCCCCTGCTTCGCAACATTTTACTTGAGATGGCAAGGGTATGGTGGTTGCGTGACTCAGATGCAGTGACAGAGTGTTACGCCACTCAGCCTCAGACTGGCGGTTTTGCCGGCATGGTGGGTGGGAGTTGCTTCACACTATATTTTGCACAATAGCCTACTGAGTGCAAAGTTTAACGCTGGTGCTGGTTGCGAAATGGCAATGCATGCTCCTTGGTGTGCTGGAGGCCAAGGCTGGCGTGACGCTGTTGTCATGGTGCCGCGGCATTTCAATGGTGCCTCTTGTGACTTGCATGACATTGTGTGGTGCTTATTGAAAAACACTGTTCGTGCTGCTGCTGCACTGGCCAATGCAGGACACCGACTCTGAAGGCGCGCCCACGGAACTGCCTGCAGAGGTGACATTTGGCGGAGAGCTATCAAGCACCCCTTACCATCAGCTCCCAGGTGCGCAGCCAGCATGGCCGGCATGGCGGGCACTCTAGAAGTGGGAGACCGGCGGATACCAGTGAAATATTTCAGATACTTCGAAGTATGACGTCATTGTGTTTGCTTCGAGCTGCACACTAAGTAGTACTGGACACATAGTATTACTTCGAACTTCAAGTAGTATGCAGATATCATATCTGAGATATGCCATGCAGTGCCTACTGTAGGGCTGCCAGTGGTGCTGGGCACACATGCTATTAGTAGTACTCTAGGCAGCCTTACACTGCTGCAGTCAACCATCAACAAGCCTGGTGCTGCATGCTTAGAGGTTGGGCTCATGGGATCGTCGGATGCGTTGGCAACAGTGACAGTGACACTGTATGGGTTGCTGCGCGCGCACACGTAGTAGGCTTCTTGACGTTTGCTGTCAAAAAGCCCCTACAGCATTGTCACAAGTACCAGTAACTTTTAAAAACTGTTTCTGGTGCTTGTCACAAGCCTTAGAGCCTCGTGACGTTTGTCCTGCCACAACTAGTAGTACTCTTAGTCACTGTGCTAGTACAAATGCCACTCCGAGTCAGTCTGCCAGACTGAGTTCGGAATGTTATGTAACCATCAGTTGCTAGTAGTTACTGTAGTGGTATACTGCGTATTAATACTGTAACTGTTACACTTGAAGTATCATTTTGGGCCAGTAGCAGCCACATGCATAATATGCCGGCATGGGTGCATGCCTGAGACAGCCACAATGGCGGAAGGCAGCCTGTCACCGACAGGTCAGGTGAGTTATGAATCATGGCACTGCGGCAGGCCCCGGCCGGGCCTGCGTCAGTCGCTGGCAACATTTTACGTGTGCAGTCTGCTGACTCCCGCTCTTTGCAACTTGCTGCTGTCGCTTTACAGAGGAGAAGGACACCTTCAAGACGATGTGCAACGAGATGGGTGTCGACCCAGGGTGAGACACAGTGCTGAGTGACTCTGCACGATTACATACTATACTATACACCTACTAGTATGGGCGGCCGCCCACCCGTTGCACAAACTTTGAATGTGTTTCAGTAACTTCTAGTAATCATGGTACTTAGCACCCTGTCAGCGCCAGTGATTCAGAGCTTAAGGCCTGCTATAAGCTGC
Organism: Ophiocytium majus; assembly: GCA_032358315.1. NCBI lineage: Eukaryota > Xanthophyceae > Mischococcales > Ophiocytiaceae > Ophiocytium > Ophiocytium majus. The sequence continues at coordinate 13,870 of JAULBY010012514.1, read as the reverse complement.
CATTGTGCTAGCCTAATAAGCTGAGACAATAGTCATCAGGCGTTCACAGTGTCACTTACAGGCACTGACTCAGCGGTGCCTTACAGTGTTACACAAAACAAGAATGCCACGACATGGTATGTTCTCTCTCCTACCTTGAGCTAAGTGCACGTGCGCAATCGGTCATGTCATTGCGTGCAGCCTAGCAGCCTACTGTAGGCCAGAGCATTGTGGCACCAACACAGGCTCGCATTGTGACCTGCTCGGAACTAAATACACCAAGCCTTGTGGTGCTTGACAATGTGTGCGGGTTAATAATATCGCGATCAATACTGTCTGACTGTGCTGCACAGGTGTTACCACACACAGGTGTGTAGTCTTAGAGGTGTGGTAATCGTTGTAGCCTTCTGTGTGGGTGCCTGTCGCAGATATGAAACGCTGCAGCGTGTCATTGTATTCATGACTGTCACATTAGGCAGGGTTGTCCGAGTATCATAATGGCTGAGCAGACATAGTTGCAATCAAGTGCAAGCAAAGCAAAATGTCAAGTGCACAGCAGAACTTTTTAAAAGCACTGCTGCAGTAGATGAAAGTTACTGCTAATACCAGTGTCGGTGTTTACAACTGCATTAAGCTGCCATTTTTACAGGTACAACTGAGTTAAATACTAGCAATTAAATACTTTTAACTAACTGTGTCAAGACTTGGTGCTGCTAAGCAAGACGGTTTGCCAAAAAACGCAAACAAGCACCGCCACTGCATGTATGCACGCACATGCAGGCATAAGCACACAGTGTCACGCACAAAGCTCTGCTCAGTGCATAGTTACAAGCAAACACGGCTGCCGCACCTGCGTCCACATGGACACAGCTGCTCAGCCGTCACAGGCAACAGCGCTGCAGCAGCGCACAGCATATTTCTGAAAATGCGTCTCTATTCGCGTAAGCCAATTACAGCTGCCGGCCATACAACATTGGACATTCAAATGTGAGGCAGTGGGAAATTATATGCAAGTGATTTAGCAGCATCAGATACTGTTGAGTGCCCACATAGTACTGAGTATTACCAGCTTTTCTTAAGTGCTTCAACAGGTGTTTAATTGCATTTGATATGAATTGCCTTTTTACTGAACAAGTTATTTGATTGGACAACTCGGATATATTACATCATATAACACTTACTGTAGTATAATCATTAAATAACTACACCGAAGTATGACATTGTAACTGGAAACCACAAAGGTGTGTTGTGGTGAAGCATTGACCCTCTTGTCTGAAGAATGTCGGTTCATGTCCACTGGCAGTCTGAGAGCCATTGGTACTGGTTGCTCACATCAATGATTATCACAAGTCCGCCGCTCGCTGTGACTTTGTGAAGCTACCTAGGTACGTTATTCAGGCACTGCCAGACTGAGTGTGCTACAACAGTAACTAGTACTACGGCACTCACTAGTGGTAGTACATGAACATCAAGGCCCGCAACTCGAAGCAATACCAACAGGTCAACTTCTGAATCAGTGCAATCCAGACCCATAATAAAATAATTCAGACCGGAGCAATTTTACAGTTCCTCCTAAGTGAGCCCCCCCTAGATGGCCTTTTGGAGAAAAATGGATGCTACCCCCCTTGTAGCCTTGAAATTCTGCGTCTGCTGGTTAAATTTTTGTTGAAGTTGGACATCATGCTCAGCAGATATGTTGAAGTTTGTGCACTCATGAAGTTGAAGTTACATGCTCAGAAGATATGTTGAAGTTTGTGCACTCATGAAGTTGAAGTTACAAATGAAGTTGAAGTTTGAAACTTCAACACATGCTGAGCATGATGTCCAACTTCAACAAAAATTTAACCAGCAGACGCAGAATTCCAAGGGCTACAAGGGGGGTGGCGTCCATTTTTCTTCAACAGGCCATCTAGGGGGGGCTCACTTAGGAGGAACTGTGAAATTGCTCTGGTCTGAATTATTTGATTTTGGGTCTGGATTGCACTGAAGTTGACCTTCAGTGACTGAGTCACTGAGTGACTGAGTACTGTGTGTTACAATCGATGTTATGGCTGCTGAAGTCGGACACTCACCTGCAGTTTCGTGGCAGCCGGCACCTGGCTTAATGTTCAAACGTTGCAGCAGGCGAGCGTGGTGCAGCAGTTGATGCCTGCCAGTGTACCCGCGGGCATGCCGCCACAGTGGCAGGGCATGCCATAGCACACACTCAGCAGCTCGCCGCAAGTGCCAGTTGCACTTTCTCCGCCAGTGCATGTACACGCCACCAGTAATGACGCGCCACGACACGCTCAGCAGCTCACCGCAAGCACCAATGGCACGTTGTGCAACCGTAACGGTTGTGTGGCACAGCCCACTGACACTGGCAGATGCCTGTCCCACGTGTACGCCGGGCATTGCGCCAGTGCCCCACAATCCAAGCTTCGGGAACATGCACAAGTCTGGGGCCATGAATTAAATTATGTGGGGGAGACTCTGAGTGGGAGAAAAGAAGGGAAGGGGAGGGGGGGGGGGAAGAGGGGGGGGGGAGGCTACCACCTGCCGGACACTTGTGCTCGAGCTCTGCTCAGCATACGCTTTGATGGTGGTGTCGCCCTTGCTGCAGAGTGCGGGAACTTTTAAAACAAGGCTGCTCGCCTGCCCAAAAATGCCACTTGCCGCCTGGTGCTGCTGTGCTAGCTGGCTGCGCATGCTCAGGCTGCTGCTGCTGCACGAGTCATGCTGCCGAGTGGTTGTCGGGCCAGGGACGCCCTGCAGGCTAACGAAACAGCGTCAACAACAGCCTGTGCTCCTGCCGCTGAGCACAATGCCACACAGGCAATTGCACTACTTCAAGAAGTACGTAGGAAACTACTAACACTGCGGCAGCCGTGCTTGTGCCATGGCCACGAGCGTGCTGGGGTGCGTGACGAAGGCTCTTGCGCGCCCACGAGTGGCAATAAATAGAACTGCTACATGTGCAGTGTACTAGCGCGCTGGCGTGCATGGCATGGGCTCTTGCACGCCCACAAACTCGAAGGCGAACGAAAGAAAACAAATATGACAGCTGCGCCACGGCATTCATGTGGCCTCCTTCCCTGCCGGTGAAGGGGTGCCTCCTCAGCGCTGCGGGCGCTTGAGGGCTTTGTAGTAGGTTGTGCATAGCATACATGGCGCGTCGTTACACGGCCACACCCACCTTTCATAGCAGACCCACCAACCTCTCCAGATGGCTTCCCCACACAACACCCTGTGGCTCTCGCACGCCCACAAGTGCAAATAAATAAAACTACACTGTACTTCGAAGTAGCGGTAGTCCCAACCTTGGAAGATCAAAAACCCCAGCGCAGCAACGTGCACCACATCATCCACCACTCAGTGCTTTTGCCACAGCATTTTGTTTTTGTGTCTTCGGTTGCTGCAAACAGGGGCGGCTGCACTGCAGTTGCCGCCTCTCCGCCCCCCCCTTCACCCCCCCCCCCCACTGTACCAGGCTCAGACACCCCCGCACCACGCCTACAAAAAACTCGCAGCCAGCCCCACGCTTGCTGCTTGCATGCCACCACAGCAGCTGCCTGCGCCGCCGCAGTCGCTGCTACTGCCGCAGGCTGCCGCTCAACACTGACACCACCCGCTGCCACAGCGTTGCTGCTGACGACATTTGTAGCACATGCACATAGGCGCAGTGCGCCACGCGAAAATGCATCACAGCAGCCGTGGCACTTATGCCACCGGTGCAGGCTGGGCTGCTGCTCGAGCTGCTGCTGCTGCTGCTGCTGCCGCGGCGAGCGGCCAGCACTAACCAGCCCCATGCCTCAGCCGCCAGCGCTGCCGCACCTCGTGCAGGCGCACAAACACAGCATCACGTGCTCAGCAGCACCTGCTCAGCAAACACGCACCCCCCAGCAGCAAGCAGCGCGCGCAGCGCTGGCACTTGCTGCTCAGCAGCAGCAGCACACGCGCGGCGCACCTGGTGCCACCCCTCCCGCGCCGTGCTATTTTTTCGACCCGAACACATCCTTGTCGCCAAAGGCATCAAACCCGCTGTCCTGCGCGGGGGCGGGGAACGCATCGAAGCTCGCCCCCCCCCCCCCCCCCCCCCCCCCCCAAAGGGGTCGTCCCCCCCGAACGGGTCCTGCATGCCCGCGAAAGCGTCGTTGCCGCCGCCGCCGCCCATCGCGCTGCCGCCGCCGCTGCTGCCAAACGGCTCGAAGCTGGGCGTCTCGCCGCGGTCGGGCGAGCCAAACGCGTCAAACCCTGCGTCCGCAAAAGGGTCCGGCGCGCCGCCGCCGCGCGCCGACACCATCGGCGACTGCGGCTTGGGCGGTGGCGGGGGGGGTGTGCCCTTGCCGCCGCCGCCGCTGCCGCCGGGCACCGGCGGCGCCGGCGCGGTGGGGAAGTCCCTTGAAGTTGAGGTTGAAGTTGGGGCGGGGGAGAGCGCGGCGCGCGCCGGCGGGGCCGCAAATGGTCCAGAGGAGAAGGGGCCATCGTCATCGAAGGCGGAGGAAGTGGGGGTCGGCATGGGGGGGGGGGCAGAGGGGGCGTTCATGGGGGCGTGGTGGTGGGGGGAGGCCATGGGGGAGGGGCGGCGCGCCTCCGAGGGGGCTGCGGCGGAGGGGGTGGTGCTGAGGCGCGCGTGCTCAGCAGAGAGGGACTGTTTGGTGCTCAGCAGCGGGGGGGTTCCATGGGGAGCGGGGGGGTGTTGTGGGGTAGCAGGGGCAGGGGTGGGGACAGCGGCGGCGGAGGCAGCGGCGGGTGGCAGCAGCAGAGGCGACAGCGGTGGAGAAGGAAGCGGCGGCGGCGGCGGTGGCGGCGGTAGAGTGGCGCTGGTTGGCATGGTGCGAGTCAAAAGGGTGGGCAAGAGTCATTCTTGGTGTGTGCTAGCTTAAAGTTCGTCGAAGGCCATATCTGCCCAAAGCCTCCCAAGTGAAGGGACGATAAGTTGAAACACCTAAATAATATCTGCCTTGTGAAAAAAGAGTGTACTGTTGGAGGGGCGGCCACAGTTTGTGGCGCCAGTACGCAACACTGCACTGCGGGGCGCATCCTGGCGGTGCTGTCAGCAGCAGCACGCCACCCGCCATCCCCCCAAGCGCCGCGTGATAGGTTTGGCGTGTTTCGCTATCATACCCACATACCTACCCTTGTTCACTTTCTGCTTCTGGTTGTCAAACTCAGCGCTCACTTCGCCGACTTTACCACACAGGGCTCATACTTCAAAGTATATACTTCAGGCGTATACTTGAAGTACATACTTGCTACTTTGAAGCATGCTCAATGTATACCTACGACTACTACAGTAGTACTTCCAAGTAGTATGTTAAAATTACTCCAAGTACGAATGCACGTTACTACAATCACAAAGTATGCGCTTCAAAGTACGTTTATGGCATACTGAAATACTTCGAAGTACTTCGGAAGTACTTTGAAGTACTTCTAGCATGTACAGATATTGGAAGGGGCATTGACGTGTATTACCGTGCAGCCTCAAATCTGGCTCCGGTGTAGGCGGCGGGCTGGGCGCTCTGGTGCCATGAGTCCCCACGATACCGGTGTAGCACATGTTTGGAATTGAATAAAAGTATACACCTTTTCACCTGCTACTTAACCAAGTATAGAGAGTCTACAATGTTTATTATTTTGTACTTCAGGAGTATGTTTACTTTTGAAAAAATGTTGTGCCCCAGTGCTGATGCACCGACACTGGCCTGCCTGCAGGTGGGAGGGCTCCGCCGCAACGTCCCAAGCGGAGTTGAACAGAAGCACATACTACGTAGTACGTCATGCTTCAAGGGTACTTTACCAGGTATATACGCAGTATATACTGTATACTTCAAAGTATATGTGTTACATCTTAAGTAAACGCTATTGCGGAAACACCGGCTTACCTGCAGGTGGGAGCGCTCCGCCGCAACGTCTGAGCTCAGCAGCTGGCGACGCGCATCTGCTGCAGCAATGGACGCGCGGAGGTCCGCCACGGCGCGCTCCTCCTCATGCCGCTGAGCACGTAGTCTGCTCAGCAGAGGCAGGTGCACCAGGGGGGGGAGGGGGGGGGGGGCGGGGGGGGCTCAGGTTGAAAGAGTAACGAGCTGATGTCTTTGAAGGCAACCAATCATCCTCAACAGAGGCAGGTGCGCCAGGGGGGAAGGGGGGGGAGGGGGGGCCAGGCTCAGGTGGAAGAGTAACCAATAATTGTCTTTAGAATTAACCAAGCATCCTCTTGGCTGTTGAAACTTATCTCTACATCACATTAGGCGCGTGTAGGTGTGGGGGCTGTCTGGTGCTTTTCACCAGGTGGGCAAAGCACCCCACCGGCTTTGGCCTGGCATTCTGCCCCAGCCACGGCAGTATCTGGGCTTAGACGCCTTTTAGGTGTCTTTCACATTAGTCACGTGACGCATGTCTGTACATGTGTGTACACATATCATTTCTGTATTTCATGAGTTGTGTTTGGTTTCTGCTTGACCACCAAGACCAACATTTTGACTTGCGGCTGAAACCTACTTGAAGTACGTGGATGCTTTAACACAAGCGTATTTTCTACCGCCGCTATCCCCTCAAAAAGCAATGCAACTGCTGGACTTCGCACTACTTTCTTGCTCGCTGTAAATCTCTTTGTTCAAACTCCCATGAGAGCACAATACAGTCCTCTGTTCGCACGTCCTGTAACAGCGATGCCCTCGCGCCTGTTACTTGGCCTCTGTGGTTCCAAGCAGCGAGGCTGTCTTAGCTTTCTAGTTTGTTCTGTTGGGTATGTCAACCAGCCATTTTGACAATTGTGAACTTCAACCTGATTTATAGAAAACAGTGTTTTGGTTACTTGATTTTTTTGTGGGTCACCATTGTCCACCTTGTATTTTTCTTGCGAAGCCATGATTAATGCGGCTTTAAAAAAAACTCATGTATATTTATCTGGAATCACCTCTCCCATGCGCGTCACAAGCCCGCATGCGACCCAAGCACCGCCGCCACCAGCAGCGCCAACAACTCCCCACCGCCACCCCCCCCCCCCAAAAAAAAAAAACTGTACAAGAGGTGGAACCAGACGGCGGGCGTCGCACGCTGCCTGGCTGTCTGCCTGGGTGTTGGGGAGTAGCGTCTATGTGGGAGAAGGGGTAGTAACCTCCAGTCAATCTCATTCACAGGATGTCTTCTCGCTGCTGTAACTGTGGGAATGCCGCCGCTGAGGCACGCCGCCGATGCCGCCATTGATGCCTTCTGTGGCAGTGTGCCCTAGCTGCTGCTGTGCAAATGCCGCCGCTGAGGCACATGCCGCCAATGCCGCAAACACCGCCACTGACGCCTTTCTGTGGCAGCGTTGCCCTCTAGAGGTGTTGCTGCTGCGCTTCGAAGGGTTTGCTCCTGCAACCTGGGGGTTTCAAAACCCGGGACGGCACCCAGGTTACCCTGCGGCAATCAGACACCGCCCAATTCCACAATCCCTAGGGCTTCGCCGACGAACTATTAGGCGTGCGCCGGCACGCAGTCCGCTTACACTCCCTGCTTGCCGGACGCCCGCCGACAATCCTTTCAGTGGCAAATTGGCAGCAGAAAAGGATGCTGTGGCGCACATCTGCAGCTCCGCAGCCAGGCCGGTCGCCTGCTCCTTGAGCCCCCCCCAAAATATAAGGTGCTCATGCGCGCACACTGTCAGAATGTAAGGGGTTCATGTGCGCAATCACTACTGTTATGTGTCCCGCCGACCGCAACTCTGCAGCTCACTGTGAAGATGCAAGGGGTTCATGTGCGCAATCAGTACTTTTTTGCCCTGCCGACCGCACCTCTGCAGCTCCGCGGCGAGTCAGGTATGTGAGAAATGTAGGGCCCTCATGTGCGCAACCACTACCGCTTTGCGCCCCCAACTCGCAAACCTCTGCAGCTCCGCAGCGAGGCCACCCGCCTCCTCCGTGAGCACACTGCCCAAGTGTGAGGTATGGTGTAAGGGGCTCAAGTGCGCCATCGCTGCCGCTTTGTGCCCAACTTGGGGCACCTCCGCAACAGCCCTCCGACTGCACAATTCCTTTCACTAATCGACAGCGAAAAAGTCGCAGCCACGCACCTCTGCAGCTCCGCGGCGAGGCCGTCCGCCTCCTCCGTGAGCGCCGCCAGCGCGCGCCGGTTCTCGGCGAGCTCGTCCGCCGCGCCCTCCAGCGCCGCAGCCAGCGCCACGCGCTCCGCCGCCAGCCGCTGCACCAGGCGCCGCACGCCGTCCGCGCCCGCGCGCTGCGCCAGCACGCCCTGCGAGTGCGCGTTGGACGCGGACCGCGCCACCTGTGGGAGGTTTCGGGCAGTTTCGGCGGCAATGTCATGGCGGTTACATGGTGGTGTCATGGTGGTTTCATGGCAGTTTCATGCTCGTTTCATGGCGGTTACATAACGGTTACATGGTGGTTTCATGGTGCATGTGGCGGTTTTGTGTTGAGGCGTTTTTTTGCGGGGTTTCCGGGCTGGGGATGGTGGTGGTGGTGGCGTGGACCGCCAACTTGGCAGTTTGTAGTTGAGCATAGATGTGTGGGGCACTGGCCTCACACATGCTTGCACTGTTTACTGTCAGCGACACCCCTTGTCAAGGGGGGGAGCGACAGCCGTTTTGGGGGCAGTTTCGGCACAGTTTCGCTGACGCGGTTTTACGGTGGTTTCGCGGGGAACTGATTTGTGTTAGGTAGACCCCCAACTTGCGCTGTGCATGCAGCAGACGCAACACTTGTGGTGAAACGGCCTCACATACGTGGACTGTGTAGTACACAGCACAACACCTGTGTCCATGTCAGCGAAACGGCAAATGGACATGTGCCAAACACAGCAACAATGCGGAGCTGCCATATGCCCCGCTATCATCAAAACCACGTTGAAGCTGCAGTGCAACTCTGCGATGGCATATACTGCTTCACAGCATTGTTTGAACTTCTGAATTTGATGTAAATACGTGTACCCTCAAGCGCACTGCCGCTGCAGCGACTGCACGCCCCAGCACCCTTCTTACACATTTCTGACACTCCTGACTACATTTAAAAAAGGGTGTACCATTAGTCCAAGAAGCGTTGAGACCAAACTCTCACAGAGCAAGCAACAAGGGCACACAGTCTTTTTGGTGTATGGTCCGATAATCATATTTGTATATTGACCCCACGTCTGTGCCGTGTCAGATCTACAGCGTCGAACTCATAAATCAGAAACGTGCAACAGACTCGGCCAGGCCAGTTGCCGCCCCATACACCAGCATGTCCACCAGTCATTGCACGCCCTCACCAGCTGAATTTCAACTTGAAGTGGCAAACAAATGACCCCATGTATTTTGACTTCTAGAAAACACAAACTCCAGCGCTCTGCAGCTATCTTGTAGTTGACACCCTCAGTGGTGGCATTTAAAAAAACTCCTCCGGTGAGTGCGTGCACCCCATGCTGGCGTTGTGGTCATAATTATTGCAGTAAATGTTTATAAATGAATACACTGAACTATGTAATCACAAGGGGTGCAGTTACATCGAAACAGCCGAGCGCACAGGGCATCCACAACTTACACCTGCTGAGCTGGCAAAGGTGTCACACGGGTGCTGCTGCGCTGCAGCTGCAGCCGTCCATGCGGCAGCAGTCAGTGCTCACGCGCTGCTGAGCACTGCACGAGAGGGGTGCTCAGCAGCAGCATTTACAGGCAGGCATTGCCACAGCTGCAGTAGCACTAGCGGCAATTGCTACTAAGGCGGCCGCTGCGCCAGCTGCCAGGCGCGCACGGCGGCACCCTGGATTCAAATGCGCACTTGCTGGGCGGGCACCCATGTGAAAGAAACCTAAAAGGCTGCTAAGCCCAGATACTGCCGTGGCTGGGCCAAAATGCCAGGCCGAAGCCTGTTGGGTCATGTGCACACATGTGCAACGAGTCAAAGTATGCCGCCGGCAGACCTGTGCGCTTTATTGAAGGTCGCGCCACATAACAAAAAACACTAGTATTGGTAACGGCCCGCGGCACTGGGCCCACTGACAATACCAAGTACCTAGTGATGGGTCCCGATGTATAACATATTCTACGCGTCATACAAATTACGGTGTATTTCTCTACGTACCGTCAAGTGCCTATTTAGGCCGACCGGACGCAAATAGGAAATGGATGAATTATTTATAAATCAGCACCCTTCCCTAACTAGGCCGGGCCTTTTTAATTAGGCATCCCCATTTAGGCCGCCTGCATTAGGTGCCTGTGACAGGGCTTCGAGGCAGCAGTGGCTGCATTCGAGCTCCGGCCACCCACTGCTGCCGCAGCGCCGCCTGCTGCAGCCTGAGAGCCCCCACCTGGACCACTATCCGCAGCTGCAGAGCCAGCAGGGATGGGGCGGCAGCTGTATAGAGTAGACACTGCAGCCGCACCACGCAGCGGTGGCAGGCTGCAACACGAAGAAATGGTTGGTGCCGGAGACCTGGCGAGGGCCGGCTGCGGCAGCTACAGTAGCTCGATTTCTTAGCATCGGGCGGCCGCCCGCTGGGTGCCATGCCGCCGGTGTGCGTGCTTCTGTGTCCACCAAACGATTTCGGGCCAATCCGGAAGCTGTGCACAACGCACCACCTGGTCGGGGGGGGGGCGCCACCACCGGACCACAATGGGAGCCTGGTCGAGAGGCGGGCGGGGCGTCCGAGTGGGCAGGCCGGCCGGCCATAGCATATACCGCCGTCTGGAGTCCCTACCTCACACATACCGCCGGCTCTCTGGACTGCATGTCATTTTTCAGTTCCAACACGAAAGGGCCCAAGGTGTGGTCAAACCGCACACGCAGGCTTTGCGGAGGCACACGCACGCTTTGCGGAGGCATTGGGCTGCTGTGCAGCACGTTTCCCTATTTGTGTCCGACCCCTGCATCTGAAATTTAATTCGCTGTCCTAATACCGTGTCCGACCTATTCTTATTCGGCTCCCTAATACTACGTCCAGTCGGCCTAAATAGGCACTTGACGGTAGTCACAGACACCTGAGGGCGTACCGGGTTTAGGCTACTGGGTAAAGTTGAAGTGGGCAAATTGTTGAAGTTTGCTGTTGACGTTTCCCACCTGTAGTCGCTGCCGTCCCGCTTGAGCGTGGTCGCAACGCCGTCCACTGTGGTGGCAATGAAGCCGGTTATCACCAGATTTCTGCTGGGGCCACACTCGGCCAAAACCGCATCCATTTTCGCCTGGCACTGCTCCCACACTATTTCCGCGCCTGAGAGCGCACACGCAGTTATTGGAAAAAAAATGCAAGTCAGAAGACACCACATCTTATGGCAGAGCACCTTTCACTGTTTTTGTTGGCGACAAAGCCGGTGACCGTGTGGTATGCGGTTTTGCAAGGCCAGAGGCCTGCCGCTGACACATGACTGCTGTACGACTAAGGTACTTCAGAAGTACTTCAAGTACTTGAAATACCGGAATGTAATTTAATGCTCGTCACACACCTGCGTCTCCCTGACTGTGCGTTGAATCATCAAATTACGGTAGTACTTCACAAATGCATTATAGTACATCAATGTCTGCATACTCAAATTACTAGAAGTACATGTGAAAGAAATCGAGCAGGCTGCCAAGGCAGATACTGCCGTGGCTGGGGCAAAATGCCAGGCCAAAGCCTGTGGGGTGATTTGTGCACCTGGTGAAAAACACCAGACACCCCCCACACCTAGACGGGCGCCGGTCAGTGTCCTTGAGAATTAGGGATGAATTCAGAGTACAATTTACCAACAGGGCTTACTTGTGCGATGCCACCAAAAGCCAGCCGTGCGCGCTGCACAGGCAGACCCACGTTCACCAACTCCAGTACATCCGGTCCAAGAAAGCACAGGTCCATTCAGGTGCGGCAGGGCAGACCTCTGGTGTGTATATACCGTAAATATCGGGGTATGAGACCCCACCCCGAATAAGAAACCCTTTTTTTAGTGGACGAGGGGAGTCTGGCAGCAAGACCGGGGCTACCTCTACTGTATATAAATGCACACATACTTCGAAGTACTGGTATAGAATAGGAAGATGTAGGTTTTATCTATTTGCACGTGTGGGCGTGCAAGAGCCCATGCCAGGCATGCCAGCATGTGCGTGGCCATGGCACATGCCCGGCGGCATATGCACAAGAAGGCACAAAGTTATCTGTTCAAGCAACACCAAGAGCAGCAGGTGCTGCTTGCGGCCACGCCTGAGCCGCCGGCAGGCTAGGCCTCGACCTGCCAATACAAATGTAGAATAAGACCCCCCTCCTCAGGTAAACCCCCCCAGTGTAAGGACGGCCGGGCATTTGGGGAGGATTATCATCTGGATTGTTTACAGGTGGCAGTACGATTACTAAAATTCAAAGCCGCTAGGGACTTTACATCTTAGAAGTTTTTCAACTGCCAAAGCGTGTCTGTTGATAAAAGTTTGACATTTGACGAGCTTCGTTGAAAATGTACCATGGTATAGTATTTTTTTGCCAGCGGCGTCGTAACTCGGAATTACATAGACAAGGTTTTGAAATTTTAGCACTTTGTTAATAGCTCCATGGTCAACAAGGAAGGTTTTCTCATTTGCAATCACAATATTCGTTCTTGCTTGCTCAGGCAAAACAAGCTATTAGAACGGCTTTAAAAAAAAACAGATAAGCTGCCGTTAATAAAACTTTATCAAAGTTAGGAATATTGATACTAGTAGTAGATAAAAGTGCATTTCTAACAATTTACAACGCAAGACCAGTATTTATGTTTACGGCAATGCATATGTGCTCGGCTACACAACCAAGGGATCTTGAACCCCGATATCTACGGTACTCCGAGTGCATAGTGAAGTAGAAGTATACCAATATGTACTTCTGAAGTACTTCAGAAGTATACACTAAAGTACTTCAGAAGTATACACTACATATGTGTACAGATGTCTATATTCTACGTGGCATTTCGAAGTACGTATGACAAGTACTTCTGAAGTGCACTTCCGGCACACGCAATCACTACAGTAGTAGATAAAAAATAAATGGGTGTTACACACCTGTCTCTGGCGTCTCGTCCACTGTGACCACCCTCCTGGCGTTGAGGTACACAAAGTCGTGCCCGGACGCGTTGAGCAGCGCGCACAGCACCTGGCTGCTCCACGTCTCCCCATAGCCGCTCACCTGCACCACACAGCAATTCAACAGGCCGTCAGGTCCTAAATTACATGCATACCTGTCTTTTGAGAGTACTATTGTATACCGATACATTTGAAAGTGTATACTATTAATTCTGAAAGAGTAACCTTGACCGCCCAACTAACAGTGCCCGCCACTTGCCGAATACATCTACCTAGTACCAGTGTTTACAGACTGCAGCTGCTGCTCCACGTCTCCCCATAGCCGCTCACCTGCACCGAACAGTAATTCAACAGGCCGTCAGGTAATACTACTAGTAGTATGTTACACTGCATACTCCAAAGAGTGTAGACTATACTTTAGTGGTAGTCGAATACATCTACCTGGTACAGTGTTTACAGACTACGGCTGCTGCTCCACGTCTCCCCATAGCCGCTCACCTACACCGCACAGCGATTCAACAGGCCGTGAGGTATTAGATTACACTGTACACTCCAAAAAATGTATACTGTTAGTGGTTTACCACAGGGTTTACACATTTGTACTTCAGAAAGTACATATTACTATGGTACTACCGCAGCATTGAGTTTGGGGAGGCCATATGCCCATAGCTGCTCGCCTGCGCCGCATGTAGCGATTCAAGGTTGTGAGCTATAGAATACCTCTAGTACAGTTGTAGTTCTATTTATTCACAGTTTCTTAGGGGCGGGCGTAGGCCTGCCAATGTAGTGGATGTATGTGCATGTGGTGGATATACCACAGAAGTGTTTCGTGTGTGCACAAGTCTCTGAATCATCCCTAGCCCTCAAGGACACTGACCGGCGCGTGTAGGTGTGGGGGCTGTCTGGTGCTTTTCACCAGG
>JAULBY010012503.1:0-23171 GCA_032358315.1 Ophiocytium majus | reverse complement strand
AAAGGTGACTGAGCCCAGGTACTCCCGTGGCTGGGGCAAAAAGCCAGGCCGAAGCCTGTGTGGTGATCTATCCACTTGGTCAGAACTGTGTTACGTCCACTTCTGCTGCGGTGCTGCGGTAGTTTCGTGCGCACTTTTGCTGTGGTGGTGACGCATCATAGGTAGGCAAGTCGCTATTAGCAACACCTACTGGTACTAATTACCTACTTCAGAATCACTACGTACGTGTTAAGTACGTTTTAAATCGCGGGGTAATTAAAAAAAATCGCAATTTCGGTAACCATACATGCACGATGTTGCAACTTCCAATGTGTTGTCATTCTCACCTCAACCTCTGTGGTGGCGGGCAGTGCGGGGTCCTCACTGAGCATGACGGCCTGCACGATGATGTCGGTTACAACCCTGGCGGCATCCTTGTACTCGTGCACAGTGTGCATTTCCGCGGTGGTGTACTGCCCGTCCACCGTGTGCTCCGACAGAGTGTGGAAGTGCAGAGAGTCGAGCCCATACTTCTTGCATATGCCGTTCGCCTGCAGGTAAGGGAGACAACAGAGCATGGAAAATTCTCTTCATAGTCCAATCTTCTCAACTTTTTTTGGCAATACAGAGAAGGTCAAGCTGATACTTTGAATAGTAGCAAGATAAATACCAGGATGATTAGGAACAATATGTACGTTTGGAGGGCATCGGCAAGGGCGTGCGCGGCACTGCTGAGCACACGGGCCGGGCAGGCACAAAGCGCGCTTAATGCGCCGCCGACGGGTGCCCCGCGTCAGCCTCTATGCCAAAGGCCAGAGCGCCAGCAAGTGGCGCAAATACACCACAACAGGGCATGCGTAGCTGCGCGCGGCGCCCCGGGGCATGGCGCTCAGTGCCGAGCAGTGCATGAACGAGCACCGCAAGTGTACTCCTGCACCCCCTCAGGCTGCATTGAAATTGCCCGCATCTGCATGCGGTACAGTGCACTCGCGATTGAGTGCGCTTTGCTTTAGTGTGATATGCGATGTAGTGCGGGGTTCAGAGGCCTGTCACAGACCACACGACTCTATATAAACGATACACACTGCGACGCTTGATTTAGTGCGAGTGTCGCTTCAGTGCGGCGGGCCAGGGGGGTCACACTACCCCGCACTAAACCGCGAGTGCACTGTACGTGGTTTAGGGCGGGGTCCAGCCACCTGTCACAGGCGACACGGTCCTGCATAAACGATGCACAATGCCTTATTTTCATGTTGCGGTGGTCTCAATTCAGGTGGGAGGTGCTAGTAGGGGGGTGACACCACCCCGCACGGCATCGCGAGTGCACCGTGTGCCTGGCATTTGCATGCGGCAGAGCCGTCTCACCACGAGGTGCGGGTGCTCCCCGTCGCACGTCTCGAAATTCACATATACAGAGCTAATGCTTAAAAACATAGTGATAGGGACAGCTTGGCGGAAGCGGCATCTGGCAATACCGGCACACATTTCCGTGGAAACCTAGGCAGGGCCGTATCACCATGAGGTAGGGGTGCTCCCCGTCGCACGCCTCGAACCCCACGTCGAGCTAGTGGTCTTCCGCCAGGACCTCGTTCACCAGCGACCCGAGCGTGCACGACCCGCTGTAGAAAGTCATTGCGTCCGCGGCAAAGGCGCACTCGCTGGCAGCCGCCGTTACAGTGTCGATCGGGCTCTGGCGCACGCCGCCGCAGGCGTTGCCGGCCACGTGCTTGTCCGTGGCCCACAGGGCGGGGGGGGAGACCTGGGGTTGCACCAAAACGGCATGCGCGCGTTTTTTTCTTGTCAGATTATGTGCAGTGACCGACTATGCCGGGCCGGCACCATGCAATCGCAGCATGGCAGACATTACCCCCCCACACGCCGAGCTGTGTCTGTGTCTGTCATTAATTGTCTCTAAAGTATCAATCACATGCGCTGTGTGTACGCTCCGTACGGCGTAAATGGCTTGCTCATACATGTTTTCGCGCAACCCTGGCATACCTGGTGCTTGTCGTAGCCGAGGCACGCCGTGCATACGCTCTGTATATGGCGTATATGGCTTGCGCTTATACGCTCTGTATACGGCGTATATGGCTTGCGCATATACGTTTTCGCGCCACCCCGACGGCATACCTGGTGCTTGTCACAGCGCAGGCGCGCCGTGCATACACTCTGTATATGGCGTATATGGCTTGCGCCTATACGCTCTGTATACGGCGTGTGTGGCTTGCGCATATACGTCTTCGCGTAGCCCTAGCATACCTGGTGCTTGTCGTAGCCCAGGCGCGCCGTGTATACGCTCTGTATACGGCGTACTTCAAGTATGTGGCTTGCGCATATACGTTTTTGCGCAGCCCTAGCATACCTGGTGCTTGTCGTAGCCCAGGCACGCGGTATTGTACGACCATGACGGCTCCTCGACGAGGCATGGGTCAGCGCCGGCGGCGGCGGCCAGGCTGCGCGCAGGGGTCTGCGGCAGTTGAGGCGGTCGCGGCGGCACTGTGGGAGTTATGAGCGCAAAAGTTGAACGCACACGTACAGAGGTGGACTCGGCGACTGAGCAATGTCATACATGGGGCGGAGAGGGAGATGCCAACGTGGTGAGCAGGTTGGGTCAGCGACGCTTTGGGTTCGCACATGGTGCGCGGCGGGGCGGCGTAGAGCAGGTAGTCGCACGCTGGCAGTGCAATGACGCACCAGATAGTGTGGTGCTGCAGCGTCATGACCCTTTAGGTGCAGGTTTTTGTTCCAGGTGGCAGGCACCGGGTGTTGAAGTTAGCTCGCGCAACGTTGTGTGCGTGTGGGCGCGAGCGTGGGTGCGCTGTGCATCAGCCGGGGCGAATTGTTGATGTCACATGCAATGCCTCACACTGTGGAGTCCCAGGCTGCGTCCAGCACTGGCCTTGCCGAGACGGCGCTGCCCGTTGCGGGCTCGGCCACCGCCCGCGCCGCCGCGGCCGCCGCCGTTGACAGCGCCGCCGTGCTGACAGGCTCTGGCGAGCCCCCTGCGTCGGGGCCCGCGACTGCCGCCGGCAGCGGCAGCTGGGGCCAGCGGCTGCGCGGCTTCGAAGCGCTTCTTCGGGTGGATTTAGCTGGGCAGCAGCGGCGAAGGGTGGGGATGGCTCTGCCTGAGCCCCCGCCGCCCCAGCTCTGCAGCGTGCTGGCGGTGGCGAGAGCGCACTTGTGCCACCGCCGCCGCTGCTGCTGAGCAGGCTGGCGTCTGATGTTTTGGCACATCAGTACTGCATTTGCCCCCTTGGGGTTAGGGTGTGGCGCCAGGGGATGGAGCAGTGGGAGGGGGGGGGGTGCAAGTGGGGACGTCGGCACTGTAAGTTACGAGGTGGAGGCACTGTGAGTCGTTTACATGTGGCGTAAAGGCAGATGTGCATGCCGACAGGGTGAGCATGCCTCTTTTGTCACAGCGCGGAGGCAGCAGCGTCTCTTGCTGTAGAGCAGACGCGCTGCTGCAGGCGAGAACGCATGCTCATACGCGTCTGTTGTGCGGTGGCTGACTGTATTTGGTTCCTTAGATCGGCGGTGACTCCAGCGGCCGCCCAGTCCAGGCAGCAGCAGGCCTTCCAGGACTGTTGCGCTAGAACTGTGTGGTGTAGTGAAGGTGTTTTTGTACATTAGGCAGGAGGGGTGGCAGGGGCGGGTGTGCCAGCTAGGCGTGCTGCGAGTAGCATTCATGATGCAATAATGCCATGGCCAAGTGCTGGCTGTTGTAGCTGCATGCGCTAGCCCAAGGAGGCAGCAGCAGCAGCATCATGCTACCAGCAGCAAGTAAGATGCATGTTCGTCTGTTGCGAAGATCACCTCGTTGGCAAATACACACGCTTGTTGCGCATACACATAAGTATGATGGTATGTGTGGTGGTGTCGTGTCTTGCTGCTGTGTTCTTCGGCCCATGCCTTGACCGGTGCACCATGGTCCACTCCGTGCAAAGTGACATGGCCGCTTCATGCTCTGCTGCTGTCAGTGCCTTTTGTATGAACACATATGTGCATGCGTGGTACCGCCACACTGAGCATGCATTGTGCGGCACTACAGTAATGTGGTAGGGACGAAAATCAGCGGTTACTCAAAGTGGACACTCGAAAAAACAAGTATTTTACTCGTTACTCGTTCGCACTTTTCGTTGTCGGCCGAGTGCCACTCGTTGCACTCGTTGTGAATCCACCAGCCAACCAGTGTCACTTGTTGCAATCGTTGCACTCTTGTGGCGGCATCAAGTACACTTGTTACTCGTTTGTGATTGAGGCAAGTATGCTCGTACTCGGAATACTCGACTCGTCCCGCCTGTGATACGTATACATTGGCGTATTTACAATTATATCCGTATATCCGGCCGTATATGACGATGTTACAGACCCATAAGCATGCTGGTCACCATTCCAGTGGCTGTGCACCAGAAACTGTTCAGTCGCACATGCGCAGATGCATACATGGTCATGCCTTCCAATATTATAGAGTCATCTTCTGCTTTGTTTACTGATGCACGCGAGCACGGCCTGAATGAACACTTCATAAGCCCACTGGCCATGTTCTTCCAAAGGCGGAAAGGGCGGTAGAGATACGGAATATTGCGGCATGCCTGCGTTTCACAGGCGTCAGCATGCGTCCCCGCACCTGTAAGCTTGTGTGAGAGGCAAACTGGCAGACGCTGCCGCCAGGAACGTATATATATATATGACGGCGTATGCGGGCCTCAGGTATACACCGTAATATACGTATACGGACTTTCGCATCCCCACTTTTATTAAACTCCGCTTAGGGTGCGGAAAGCCCTTTGCACACACGCGGCGCGTGTAACCAGAAAAGGATCGGACAGGCAGCGAAAAAGGTGGCAATGCTCAGCACTGCGCAAGTACAAGTCAAGTTATCTTTTGTTTACAAACAAATGCGGGGGTGCTGAACAGGAGCAAACAGCTTGAAGTACGGCTGGTGACTGCTGCATTGGAACTGGAAGCCCCAGTGCTCAGCAGACGGTGGGCACAACTTTAATTGGCACAAGGCTCAAAATTATAACGCCACCGTGACTGAGTCAGTGACAGGCGAGGGTAGTTGCAGCTTTCCAGCATGTCAAAGTGTCACGATGTGGATTAACAGTCCCAGTCCTGACACCAGCGGTATATCAGCGGTGACCGACCGACGGGCGGCTGCTGCTTCCTTTCCAGTAGTACTCCGAGTCGTCGCAGCCTTGCCACCGCACTAGCGCCGCTGGGAGGAGTGCACCGTCAGTTCACGCTTCAAAAACGCTGTCCAACTCCACTTGAGGCGCTGAAGGCCCTGTGCACATGGGGTACGGCTGAAGAAGGTCACGCCATATTGCATGCCAGCAAGCTCGTGGCCGTGTAGCTGTAGTATTGTACCGGGACTGTAGTACAAATTGCTAGTGGTACTAGTAGTACTGTACCGGTAGTTTTAACTTATTTGCACTTGAGGGCGTGCAAGAGCCCATGACAGGTATGCCAGCACGCCCACTGATGGCCACTTGGCAAATGCATGGCAGTGTGTGTATGCGAACACAGACAGGGCTAGTGGGCGCCAGCAGGATACCTAGGGCTCGACCTGCCAGGGTCGCTCGCGCCGTACTACTGTAGTACTCAGTAGGCTATGTAACTATTTGTTTGCACTTGTGAGCGTGCAAGAGCCCATGTCATGTATGCCAGCACGCCCACTTGGTGCCATGGCAAAAGCGTGGCAATCTATGTATACGAACACAGGAAGGACTGACGGGCGCCCGCAGGCTACCTATGGGGCTCGACCTGCCAGGGTAGGTCACCCGCCAGGGCGCCATGCAAGCCGTGCGCCCCCCCCCGCCCACACCAGCACCAGCCCCGCAAACCCCTGGCGACGTCTGTGTAGCACTACTGAATCTAAGCGGAGCGTGATACTTCGAAGTACGAGTACGAAGTATGTAGCCTGCCCGCGTGTCAGCCCTGCCTGCTGGCAGCAGGTCTTGTTTTTCACTGTGCCAATTGAGCCTGTGTTGTGCGTACGCCTATGCGAGGCCGAACATACCCCATTGCTTCATGCTGGTTTGCGTGACCTGGACTCGTGCACGCGCACAACTGCAGATAAATGCCGATAAATCATATTGCTGCCTCTGATGTACGTCCTCAAGTAATATTTATTTGCACTTGTGGGAACACACACAGGGCCAGGAAGCGCAAAATCAGTGACCATGGCGGAGGTTCAATAAAAGTATGCAAAAGAATCATACCGGTACTTGAATGCATGCGGTGGCGTTGGCGCGCAGCAGCATGAGCACATGCCATGGCACGCGTCCAAAAGCGCAAGCGCTTGGTAGCATGCAGCGCATGTACATGTACATGTATATATATTCATGGGCGCGCGTGGGCCCAACACAGTGACAGCCGCAAGGGCTGGCCCTGGCACAGGAGCCTACAGGACAATATTGGCAGTGACGCGCGCCACCCACCGCCACGCGCGCCACGACACCAGTGTTAGCGAGACAAACCGGCAGAGTAAACCAGGCCCCTCCGCACGGCCCAGAACAGGGGGACACATAAACGAAGCTTTGAACTATGGCGCGCTTGCACGCATGGGTGGGACGCCGCACTTGCTGCTGCGCACGCTGTGTGTATCACCAGTAGCGGCCACAAGCGTAGGGGCAGCCCATGGCGGGCCGGAGTGGGGGTGCTGGCAGTGGCGGCAGCCGTGCGATGCTGCTCCACGCACGCTAGGGGCAGTGCTCGGCGCAAGCAGCGGCTGTGCATGCCCGCTTTTGCTTTTGAAGTGGCGGTGCCCGCGGGGGCTTGGTCGTGCCGTGCGGTGCAGAGTAGGGAATGGGATGGAATGTGCTGGCAAGGTAAACCGCAGCATGGCTGCTGCAAGAGCGTGTGCAGGGCCGTGCGCCCCTAATGCACTGTGGTAGATGTGTCTGCTGCTGCGTGCCCCCTATTCATAGCATGGGGTGCAAGCCAGCTGTGTCACACGGTGGTGTTGCTGCGCTCAGTGGGCCGCTGCAGCAGCATTCGCGGTGCCTCCTCAGAGGAGCGCTGACACATAGCATCCTTCAATCGGCTGCAGCAGAACAGGCGCGTTCCCCAGGAAATGTCCTCAAGAACGTTCTTTGGTGCTGCGGTGTTGCCTGCAGGACCAGTTCCCGCATTATGTGGGGGATTTGCGGGCGCTACAGGAAGATGTGGCCGTCGGGTTGTCCAAAGTTGTTGTCCTTAGAGTCCTGGGACCAGGGCGCCTCGCCGTTGAATATCTGGCAACAGGGGGCAGCATTCAAAGCACACAAAAAACAAAACAAATGCACAGAAGTACCGGTACGAAGCAAAATTGGAGAGCAGAGACGGCAGGCGGCAGTGGGGCCATCCGTCAGTGCCACATCTTGTGCAGGCAGTGGGTGCGCTGTGAAAACAAAGGATGTACAGTTTGGTGCTTATGCGTTCACCCTCAGAGGAGCAGCAAGACTTGTTGCTGACGGTTCATGTGCATAGTGAAAAGGGCGGTGCATGTGGTGCCTCAAGTGGGGGCAGGTCACAGAGTGATTGACGGTTGTGCCATGCCCGCCGCATGTCGCATAGCAGCACACACGAGCCATAGGCTTAGCTGGGTTACGGGCACACGCTGCACACACATTAAGTTGCCTGTCTTGCAGGTACGCCTGCTTTGAGCCTCTGCACACTGGTATTCACTCCCTTTTTGTGGGCAAAACGTGTTGTGAAGCCCACATACTGCCGTGGCTGGGGCAAAGCGCCGGGCCAAGGTTCCTGCTCTCCGCTCTATTTTCGGTAAACAAAATATCAATACCTACAAGTGGTACTTCCACTTGAAGTGCAAAAGAATTCACACTGCAAGCTAACCCCACAACTGCTTACCCGCCAGAGCTCCCGCAGGCGTGCTTGCTCCACCGGTGACTCCTCAAAGTAGTCCAGTGCCCTGGGAAATGGAAACGTGTATCAGGCACAAAATTTCCAGCGTTTTAGCTCAAAAACTTCGCAGTTCTGCAGTGTTCGCATTTGTGCAGCGTTTGCATTTCTGCAGTTTTGCTTTTCTGAGGCGTTTGCATTTCTGCAGCGTTTGCATTTTCGCAGCGTTTGCATTTGTGCAGCGTTTGCATTTGTGCAGCGTTTGCATTTCTGCAGTTTTTGCATTGCTGCAGTGTTTACATTTCTGCAGTTTTTGCTTTTCTGCAGCGTTTGCATGCTGTTCAGGGCGCACACGGGTGCACATAGCTTCCATTTGTGTGAACAATGCCACACTGCAGGCGGCATATTGCTGTGAGACATTGCGGGGCGGCATGGTCCGGAGTGCTACAACCGCACAGGCATACATGCTTGCTAGCTTCCCTTGGCTGCCAGCGCACAGCTACGGGTATGTCCGAGCCTATACTGGGGGGGGCACATATGGCGGTTGGCTGCCGCAGCCCGGCACCCATCATGCTTCAAGTACCTGGACTGGTATAGTTCAAATACCTGGACTGGTGCACGCGCAGTCAAGAAAACTACAAGTGGGCAAAAGCATCCACCAGCTCATGTCAGATTATTATGCCCATTTAACCCTACATTGGCGGCTACACAGCGCTCACTGGCGTATGGTGCGTTGCCGCCAACGCACGGGTGATGTGGTGTTCTCACAACACCAACTTCTTCACTGTGTGGACTGATGCACGCGCGGTCAAGAAAACTACAAGTGGGTGAAAGCGTCCACGTGCTCGTATCAGATTATCATAATGCCCTTTCCACCCTACATTGGCGGCGGCGCAGTGCTCACTGGCGTATGGTGCACTGCTGCCAAGGCATGGGTGGTCGGGGGCTCTCATAGCACCTCCTTCTTTTTCACTGTGTGTGCTTATGAAGGACAGCTGTGCATGCAGTCTATCCTGCAGCGCGCAGCAGCGGGCACAGGCTGTAGGTGTCTCCCAACTCCGCAGCAGCCACCACTGGTCAGACCTACAGCTCCCCATGCTGTGGCGCGGCAGTAGTTGATGCTTTTCCCGGCCGGTTGGAGCCTTTCACGCCAGGTCGGGGAGCTCACACATACCAGCAGTAGTACCTCTCAAGTATGACTATGTTGGCGTGGTGGTGCCTGGTGCTTTTCATAGCCGCTTTGCAAGGCTTGTCCTAGGGCTTCCCATGTCTTGCGTTAATGCATGTATCACTAAATTACTCACCTCTTTTTAAGGTACGCCAGGCGCTCTGGGCTAGTTTCATCAATGGCGAAGGGCTCAATCCTGGCAGGACACGGCAAGCAGCAGCAAGGTGGAAAAGGTGCTCATCAGTGCTACTGCAGTTCGCTCGTGGATGCAGCTGGCGTACACGTTCAATGGGGGAGGGTGGGGAGTGTGTGCAGGAAAAGTGAGTGAGCAGCACGGCCGCACGTGGGACACTCAGAGGTTGCTAAATCAAAACCACTGCAGTGGCTGCGGCACAGTGCCAGGCCGAAGCCCGTGCCCAGGGTGAATTTATCCATTTGGTCAACAACACGCACGCGTGTAGACGGGGAAGGGGGCCACAAGGGGCGTGTGCGCATTCACATTGGGCGCCACGCCAACGTTTTCCGCACGCGGGGGCTGCGTGCGTGTGCGCAAGCAGAGGTGGTTGCTGGATCACCACAGTCCACGCGCTGCAGAATGCCGCTATGCTTACCCTGTTAATTCCCAATGGTTGTGTGGTTTGCAGTAACAAGCGTAAAATCGGTGCCAACTTTCCTTTTTGCGAGTGGACCGACAAACAGCATCAGGTGACGACAAATACAGCATGAAAATTGGTAACAAACCTGGGGTTGAAGCGGAAGTACCGGTCCTCCGGCAGGAGCGACAGGAGGATGGCGTGGACGGTCTCCGTGTCCGTAGCGCTGCACAACAGGCAACAGCACAGAGAGCAACAAGGCGCACGGTCACACAACCACATAACAGCGCAAGCCATCATGACGCAGCAAACGCGTAAAACAGCGCAGGGCGCAACAAGGAATACAGTTGCACAACCACAAAACACCGCAAGCCATTATAGCGCTGCAAAACAGGCAACAGAACAGAGGGGCGACCAGGCACACAGTTGCACAACCACAAAACACTGCAGGCCATCAGGCGAGGGTGGCTGAGGGTGGGTGCCAAGGCTGCAAACCCGTCAACCAGCACAGAGGGCAATGAGGCACACAGTTTCAAAACCACACAGCACTGCAAACCATGTTATATGATCTGTCTCAATAACTTAACGGTTGGCTCAATCAACAGTTCAATCTGGAGACCATATTGCACCTGAAACAAGACACCTCTTATTGAACAGTTGCACTACTAGTATGTATAAGGGCTTCCCATACTTAACAAAAATTAAGGCTAAAATAAGGCGTAGGTGGTCGGGGGTGCGTGCCAAGGTGGTCTGGCCGTGCCAGCTACGCCGTGAGGGCTTGCTGTGGCGTTGGTAGATATGGTAACTGCTTTGTGCTGTGGCCGCAGGTGCTCAGCAGCTGCGTGCTGGCAGGCGCACACATGCTGACTCGGATGCTTCCATAGCATAGCAAAAGTGGAGCAAATGATCAAAACCCGCGTAGGCCCTGTAATTCAACCTTTTGACGCCGGGAGGATGCAAACAGGCCCAGGATGGCCGACCTTTATCGCGGCATCGTACTTCCTGGTATTTCTGAAGTAGTTTTGAAGTACTTCAAGAAGTTCTTCAAGAAGTATGTGCAAGGTACTCACCTATTGACAACCTGTGAGACAATGGTCTTCCAGCCCGACTCCGCCGCAGGCTTCAGTATGGGCTCAAAGTAGCCCGTGCCTGTCGGCCACCAAAGGGTGCAGTAGGAGCCCGCACAGGTGTTACGGCGAAGGGGCGCAGCGGGCGGCACATGATCAGCTCAGTTGTGTGTGCCGCTGGTAGTCTCTGTGTGAGGGCAATAAGGTGGTTGTTGTGTGCAGTGCTGGCCTCACAAGGGCGCCTGCATTTGCCTGCGCAAAGCCAGGCACTGACAAGGTTTGTCGCGCGCATGGCACAAGTCATACTGCTGGTGGAGGCACGCACAAACACGCAGCAAGTGCGTGCGAGCACGCAGACGCGTAGCGTCGCAGGCGAGGTGTTGGAGTAGCGGACAAGATAGTGCAATGCGCATAACACAAGTCCCAGGGTAATCTTCAGCATACTTCGGAAGTGAGGACGGCCTCTCGTACTTCAAGAAGTATAGGGAACTGCTGCATCATAGACGGCAGAACGACACCACAGGCGTGGTGCTGCTGCCTGTGTGCTGCTGCTGCTTCTTCTTCCTCTCTACTGCACCTCTCTTGCTATCAAGTGCTGGCACACAGTGCACCTTGGCGACATCATGCATTAGACGCGCCGCTGCTCCGATACCCACAAATGTCAGCCACAACATCACCTCTATGTGGACAAGCCTTCAGCTGAGCAAGCGCCTATGCTACTTGTCACACACACGCCCAAAAAGCCCAGCTGCGGCAGCGGCAACTCACCCACTATGCGGTTGTTGTCACCGGTTCACTACAGAGGGCCAAAAGTGCATTGGTGTCCGCAACCAGGCTGCCGCAACATCACACACAAACTCAGTGCACCAGCTGCCATGCGTGACTTGGCACTGGTCTGGCAAGAGCGGTGCAAATGCACGCACGCACTTGTGGCTCGAGCCCGAACGTGCGCCACATGCTGCGCAGCCAGCGGCCACTACTGCACCTTTAAATGGCCGTAACTGCAGGTAGGTCCAAGTGACCGCTTAGGCACGGGCAAACACGCTTTTGGTGGTGCCAACACGTAAAATAGTATTTGGAATACCTCCAAGTGTGTCATGTCAACACAACGCAATCGTTCATGTTTGTAAGAACTGGCAGGCGGTTCCCCTACTATCACATCCGCTGGTCAAGGTAAAAAAATAGGGCCGCCGGTAAAGAAAAGCAGTGCGCGAGCGCGTGTGACAGTGGCCACTCCAGCACTCACCCATGGACACGACGGCCTCCACGGGCACTCCCGGGTACACAAGACGCGCTTCCGCCAGGGCAACCGCCGTCGGGTTGTTGGCTAGGAGAGCGCCATCGCCAAACAGCATGGCGCCGCTCTGCAAAGGCCGGAAGTAGGTGGGCGCGGCAGTCGTTGCTCGCACACATTCCCACACCTGCTCAGCAGTAGTGCAGGGAGGGGAGGGGGAGAGGCGGAGTTGAAGTTGTTTTATTTGTTTGCATTTGTGGGCATGCAAGAGCCCATGCCGTGCATGCCAGCGTATGTAAATGGCACATGTGCAGCAGCACGGTAGAACTCAATAGGTGCACAAATGACCTTGTGTATCTGGACTAGTATACAACGTTCAACTCGTTCGGGTTGTGTGTTGACTTGGTCTGGCAGGAGAGTGCGCATGGTGGTGTGGTTTAAATGGTACTTCAGCTTGATGAATTTTTACTGCATGTACGTGGGTGGGCAGTGCACTGGTTTTGATAGGGGTGAAATATACACACAAAGCTGCATTATGCTGTGTGCGTTGTAGGACACTCTGACCTCGCTGACGGGAGGGCACTCAGCTACATATTACACCCTAGTAGCCAGTCCTGTGCGCTCAACTACGTTCACGCTCCGCCCCAGGCCACACAGCACCACTCATGCATGGCGGGAACCAACTCCACCAGGGGGCAGCCACAACTTCAACAGTGCATATCACAACCTCAACATTGTGGATATACACACCTTGTGCCTGAAGGACCCCTCGTGAGGCACGCGCGTGCGCGGCGGGTAGTTATACGAGCGCCACACCATCATCTGCACAGGAGGAGTGTGGCAGGGGGAGGGGGGGATGACTGCAGCTTGAGCAGTTACAGGGTTCATGACATGAGGCAGTAGGCAGGGCGGCATGGCTGCCATGTGTGCTGTGCGCAGCAACTGGCGATGAATCAGCCACGCACGTGGTGTGCGGGTGGCAGTTACATTTGTAACCGCAGGGTTCATGAGGGTTCATGACATGTAGCATAGTTATGACGGCATGGCTGCATGCGTGCTGTGCGCAGCAAGTGACAATCAGTCAGCCGCGCGCGTGGTGTGCTGGTGGCAGTTACACTCGAAACTGACAAGGTGGGCAGGCAGCTGATTGGTAGGGGGTTCTCGGCCATGGTTTGTAAAGTCCCCTAGCTTGGTCGAGATCACAAGTACCAAAACAAAACAGCATCTCAGCCGCACGTGCCTCGCTGCTGCAAGTGCCGCTTTCCGTGGACAGTGGGAAGTCAACTCCCACACACAGTAGGAGACGTCAATTGCAGTGGGCAGTTGAAGCGACAGCTGCAACGCATCCACATTCATGGCCCGCAGCACAGCTCCCGTAGACAGTGGGAAAGTCGCCTTCAATCGCATTGGCAGAGGCAACTTCAATGGGCAGTGGGGGGGCAACTTCCATCAGGTGTGACAGATAAAAGCATCAGTTAAGTGACATTGCAACGAGCCTGCGCTGGCAGACAGCAACAGCAGCTGTGGCGACGGCAGTGACTGGTGATTTGTGGCATGCAGTTCGCCCCCCACGGGCATAAGAGCGCAAAACAATCCTGGCAGTCGCAGTGTGGCGGTATTGACAGTTGTGTGCTACAGCTGGCGGGCGGGGAGGCGGCAGCCGCCACACAAGCACGCTCCACTAAATACCCGGAACTCCAGAAATTCCCGTTCACTCTCACCTAATCTACTGCACGGGATGCTGCTTCACCGGCCGCGTTTGTCCAGCTACCACTCGGCTGCATGGACAAAAGGCCTTTTGTCAAATCTACCTCCATGTCATCTAAATTAGCATCAAAACCTTGTAATTCATCTGGTGTACTAAATTCATCGAGATCTACACCGACTTGGGCACTCGTTTTCTTTGGCCGTAGTTGTGATAGCCACCGCGTTTGGCCCTGGCGGCGGCAGGTTCTCCACCACACTGATGCCATGTTCCACGTTGCGGACACGGACACTGGACACGGACACATGACATTTTTAGACAATTTAAGGGAATCCATGTGGTTTGGGTGTGGGTTTTTGGTTTTTGTTAGTTGTCCGTGTCCGGTGTCCGTGTCCGCAACATGGAATATATATAATATATATGATGCCCAACACAGCAGACAGGACACATCATTGCCCAGCCGTGCGCTCAGCTCCCTGTGGCGGCGCCAACGCGCCCTGCGACAGCCAGCAGCAGCTGCTGCAGCTTCTGCTGGGACTTCGACACCTGCTGCTGCAGCCACGTGCAGCTGCAGGGGCGCCCACTTCCACTGCGCCCGCCTCAGCGGGGACCTCTGCCCCACCTCTATCTCCCCCGCCCGGGTTGCCAGGCGGCTGCTGCTCGGCCTCCTCCTCCTCTGTCTCATACCGCTGCAGCAGTAGCAGCTGCTGCCGGTGTTTTACCTCCTGCGGTGCCTGCTGCTGCTGTGCCTGCTGCTGCTGAGGCAGTGCCCACAAGAAAACAGACCAGCTGCTCATTCACGTCGCGCCCGCGTTGGGGAACACGCGAACCGGTGCCGCCAGCAGCAGCAGGCTGGGCGGAGCAGCAGGCTGAGCACCAGCAGCTGCGACTGCTGCAGCGGACCGAGACAGAGGAGGAGGGGGCCGAGCAGCAGCAGGCTGGCAATCTGGGAGAGGGAGAGAGCGGTGGGGTGGATGTCGCCACTGAGGCAGGCACAGCGGAAGGGGGCGCCCCTGCAGCTGCACGTGGTCGCAGCAGCAGGTGCAGAGGCCGCAGCTGAAGCAACAGCCGCTGCTGCTCGACAGGGCCCGTTGCCACAACTTGAACTCATACCACGGCTGGACAATAATGTGCCATGTTTGCTGTGTTGGGCGCCGGCGTGGGGGAGGGGCGGGGCTTCACCACTTTGCTACACCGCGCCTGGGCCCTAGAGATCCAACATGAGTGCCCAGCTACATGTTTAGAGCCTTGTCTGCTGCAGCCATGGCGGCAGGCCGCTGCTTTGGCCGCTGCTGCCGCCGTAGCAGGAGCAGCCCCCCCCCCAGTTGCTGTTGCTTTGTCAGCAAGAGTGAACTTCAATGGGAAACTTCAACCGGGAATTTCAACAGGCGGTCGGAGAGATGCATTTAAGGACAGCAGTGGGAGAAGCAACTGCAAGAGCAACACAGGAGAGCAATCTGAGGGGAGCCATCTGAGAGGTGGCCCATGCTCGTCACCGTGCACAACACATATGGTGTTTTTTGGGGGAAGTGGACTTTCACTGGCACATGCCCTCACGTCTCTATGACTAATGCACGTAATCACCAGATGGCCTCGTGTCTGCATGACTGATACACAAACTTCACCAGTTGGAAAACAAAATCTTCAACAAGGGGTGGGAGAGTCACCTGCAGCGGGTCCACATTCATGGTCGTGGAGCACAGCACCAGCTTTGGGGCGAACGGGTCCTCCTCTGTGCAGCACCAGCAGTGATTGACAAATACGTCACCACCACGGGCAAGGCGGCAGCAGAATACAAAGCAGCGGCAGCGGTGGCGTCGGCGCCGGCAGCAGAGGCGGTAAGCTGGTTAGGAGAGTGGCAGAATCGACGATCAGACATCATGGGGAAGCGCAGCACTGCAGGTGCAGATGCAATGCCGCCGGCTTCTCTGCCCCCCCCCCCAGCCGTGAATGGAAGTACCCCCCCAGGAGCAGCAAAGCGAAGTACCAGACAAAGTAGCGGTGGCGGCAGCGCCAGTGCAGCAAAGCGGCAGGAAGACAAAGCAGCGGTGGTGGCGGCACCAGCAGCAGTGCGGGGCGCTGGTTAGGAGAGCAGCGGTATCGCTGACTAGGAGAGTGGGTTGCACACATCTTGGGGGAGTGCAGCACTGCATGTTATGCAACGCTGACGGCTGCTCTGTGCCTCTCGCCGCCAAAATACTTTGACATGCCCACAGCTGAGCACCCACGCAGCATGCACACGTGCACACGGCACGCCATCATCAACATCAAAGTGGAGTTCAACTCTCTAAAGTGTACTTCAACCTTCCGCATGTCGCTGTCTCGACCAGTGTCCGCAGCCCTCTGACCCAGCCTGCGTGCGCGTGCGGCGACAACTCTAATCCTAAGAGTTGCGGCTGGCCGCGCACTGCGTCACGTAAGCAACCACCGCTGAGGCTTGGCATGGTGTCACAACTCACTCACCCATGTCAATCATGCGCCTGTCCTGGCAGAAGCCCTTGAGAATGGCCTCCCACGGCGCTTCCGAATACTGCGCACACACAAATCAACGGCGGCACCGCACGCAGGCAGCCACGTCCAGTATTTTATGAATGAATCATCACTTTACTCATGCAAAAACATAGCCCAAAATCGAAAGTTCAGGCTTTTTTTTTTTTTTCTTCAAATTTGACACTGCTTGCTAAGATGGCCTCCCACGGGGCTGAGTAGTGCAGTACGTATGTGTGCACATATCCACAGACTTCGAATTATGGTACTACTAAGTATATGTGCATGTACACATAGCTCAACAAGTGTATACATGAAGTTCCTGATTGTATGACCATTGGTAGCAACGGCATGTCTCAACGTGCTTTTCCGGCCACACGCACACCATGTGCAAGGGCTTTCTGGCTTTCTGCGCCCTAAGCGGAGTTTGATAAGAGCACCATATCTTTCGAAGTATATACCGGCACGTGTATACTTCGAAGTATCGGCACATACCCAGCCACGGGAGTACCTGGGCTCAGTCACCTTGTACTTCAAAGTATACTACTTTGTACATATACGAAATGTTACACGTGTACAGGCATTCATATTTACATGGTTGGAGTGCATGCATTTCAGCCACAAACTCACCAGCGCCTGGTCCTTGACGAGCATGAAGTTGGACAGCCACGGCACTTTGTTGAAGATCTGCACAATGAGCTCGTCGTACTGCTGCGACGTCTGCTCTATGGGCACCTTCAGGCACGCGTACTGGCGAAAAAAGGACAAGAGGGGAAAATTTGATCAGAAAACAGGCAAAGTGCGGAGAGGCGGAACTTGGGTGAGTGGGGGGGACAGCCCTGGGAGGCTCCAATCTTTTAGTAAAACACGCTCCCAGCATGTGACAGGCGGTGCGTACAAGGCGCACATACAAATTCACCGTGGCATCCTGGTCTACAGGGGCAGAGGCACCAGCATGTGAAAGAAACCTTAAAGGCTGCCTAGCCCAGATACTGCCGTGGCTGGGGCAAAAATGGCAGGCCTGGGATGCTGTGGGGCAGAGGCACCAGCACGCACTCACTGCTTTGCAGACAAGTAATGGACCGCTATGGGAAACACGCTGGCTCATTCCTTGTCTCTACCGTAGGTGGCGTGAATGGAGGGTTTATGCTTCCAAACACGTTTAGGGGACAGTGTGGATGTGCTGTACAGGCAAGACGGATCTCTCCTTCGACGTGTCTTCCGCACAAATCCATGTGCCTCCCGAGACACAGTGCTTTGAGTATGCACGCATTCACAACTCATGGCGAGCCTGATGCTACAAGTTGGCAATTTCAAACTGGCAGCTTCCATTTTTCAACCTTTAGTGTCCAGAGTCCAAGTTGACGCGCATGCGCAGCGACTGATGTGCGCGCGTTTGTTTGCAAGCACTATGGTAACAGCGTGCTCCGCAAGCGCTCACCAGCGTTGCACCATGCTGCCAGCGTACACTTCAGGTAAGTAGCCTCAATTTTGTAACTTCAAGTCTCAAGCTCCTTGCCAGCACTGCAGAGCGTCGCCAGTATGCCGCCAGTGGACACCCCGCACAGCTGACGCGAAAGCTGCCTTGCCAACACCAACTTCAACTTCAATGTGGTAAAAAGATGATCATAGCCACAGCTGTGCACAGGCAAGAACATGAAGTGCCGCGGGCAGGCAGGTCTGAGCGGCTGGTAGGCCAATGCGCGACCTACTCGCAGTATTCGCTTGTACAAATTGGCAACTTCGGATTGAGCCCACCAGCACCAGCAGACGAGGTCAAACATCTCGTGTGGCTCCTTGGCAACACAACTTCAACTTCAATGTGGTGACTTGAAGTTGGCATTTTCAAGTTTCAAAACTCACCAGCGTAGCCAGTATGCCGCCAGTGGACGTCCCGCAGATGAGGTCAAACACCTCATGTGGCTCCTTGCCTATGCCAGCCATTACCTGCACGTGCCGCAGCACGTAGAAAGGCCAGGAGCAGCAGCAGCAGCATCAGCGGCGGCGGCAGCCACGGCGACGGCGGCAGCAGCGGTAGCAGCGGCCTCAGCGTCAGCGGCAGCCGTGGCAGTAATAGCAGCGGCGGCAGCAGCAGCAGCAGCGCTCAGCGGCAGCAGTGCTCATCGGCACAGCAGAGCTCAGCAGCAGCAGCGGTGCTAGCAGCAGTGCTGGGCACCAGCATTGGCCGGCTGCACCCGCAGCATCACAGTGTGTGCACGGTAGCACCTGCTGCTGGGTGCTCTTGCCTGCTGCGCAGCACCAGTCTCGCAAGCCCCTGTTCAAAACTACTCATCAACATGCTGCAATATTGAAGCCACATGGTTTTGATACACAGTGTTCACCTGCTTCAACAGAGCCACGGTGAGCACGCCGCGCGAGCCGCCGCCGTCCAGGCACAGAATGCGCAGGCCCCTGCTCGGCAGCAGCAGTGGCAGCCACAGCGTGCTCAGCAGCAGCGGCAGCAGTGCTCAGCAGCAGCGACGGCAGCGCTCAGCAGCAGCGGCGGCAAGCGGCAGTGCTCAGCAGCAGCGGCGGCAGTGCTCAGCGGCAGCGGTGGCAGCGCTCAGCAGTCAGCAGCGCAGCGGCAGTGCTCAGCAGCAGTAGCGGCAGCGCTCAGCTGCAGCAGCGGCACCGTGTTCAGCCGCAAGCAGCACCAGTGGCTGGCCACATGGAAGGGGCGGGTGGGTTCAGCCGCAGGGGCGGCGGTGGCGCCCAAGCGCAGGCGCAGAGTGGCAGCCTATTGATCATGTACTTTCACACCTGCGAGTGTCCATTTGTAATGCCACAAACAGTGATAAAGCACCTATCTAATGGGGCTGCCTTGCACCGCACAATTCAGCCACAGCTTGCGGAGGCGCGGCCCGCAACTGACGCCAGCTGTGCTGGAATTCTGCTCAGCAGCAAACAGCGCGCAGGGTGGTTGTGGGGGGGGTCTGGCCCCTCACCTCTGTCCGGGCATGCGGGGGCGCCAGCGCCCATAGCCCAGCGCCGACACCAGCTTGCTGCAGTCCTGTGTTGAGGTTGTGCATGCGGGAGCGGGGGGGGTGCGGGAGGAGGGGTGAGGCTGCGAGGCCTTCACAACACGTGCAAACGCAAGTTCCGGGGGCAGCGCAGGAGTGCGGAAGTGCAGGGCCGTTTTTCGCTTCTGAGACATCAATGCGCTTTTGATATACTGAGTCAGTAGTTACATGTTCTGCTGTACCTCTGTTGAATGGCGCCACACAGCTACGATTACGTTTGCACGGGGCTATGCACAGGCATTCGGGCACTACACGCTGGCAGCTGAGCTCTTGCACGCTCACGAACGCACATGAATTGAGCTATTACTTCTGACGCACTATAAATACCCACCTTGAAGCACTGTAGGCTGGGTCCGCGCAGGGCCTTAGGCTGGTGGTGTCTGGCTTCCGACTTGTCGCCAGGGGCGTCGGCGGCCTCTGATTGGTCGGCGTGGGGGGTCTTGCGCATGTTGGCTATGCCGCGGTCCACAATGCCGTCCAGCAGGGACTGGAGGTCCAGCCCGTGCATCATGGATATTGCGGTGTCGCTCGCCTGTGTGGCAGGCGCGCATCAGACAAGCGCATATTTCCAACACAAGAAAAGCACTAGAAGCACATTCTACCTCAGAGGTACAGTAAGCGGTACCAGAGTGGTATGGAATGGGAAGACATGGAAAGGAAAGCAAGTCCGTGCATCATGGATATTGCGGTGTCGCCCGCCTGCGCGCCGCGCACG
Organism: Ophiocytium majus; assembly: GCA_032358315.1. NCBI lineage: Eukaryota > Xanthophyceae > Mischococcales > Ophiocytiaceae > Ophiocytium > Ophiocytium majus. The sequence continues at coordinate 3,358 of JAULBY010012503.1, read as the reverse complement.
CAAGCGACAAGACCACATTTCGCGAGGGCGAGTATTACTGGTATGTGGTAATTGGAGAAGTGTGTGCAATAGAGAAGTGCCATGTGGGAGCAGTCTAAAAACGTGCTAGCCCAGATACCGCCGTGGCTGGGGCAACATGCCAGCCCTGTTAACAGCAGAAGATAGCCCCCACCGTACGTGCACCGCCCAGTGCCCTTGAGGATGCTGCATAGTACAATTGCCAACACCATGTGATGTGCTGAGAAATCGTTGTTGTTGTTTTGGAAACATGACGCATGCGGTGACGGAGGCTTGCGTGTACACGGAAATTCGCAGCTGCAGACGCGGTTTTCGCCATGCTGGCAAGCGTGTGCAGCGCCGGCTCTGCCTTGCCGCCAAACCCACTGCGGCCAGGAGGTGCAGCAGCAATCCTCACCGCTGCCAGCTCCGACAATGCGGTGCCGTTAACTCCAACTACAACTTCAAGGGTGCTGTGCTCAGCAGCCTGCCAGCAGCAGACCTGTGCACCCACCATGGCCGCCTCCACCTAGCGGGGAAACCCAGCACGTACCACAGTAGTAAAAAATTCGACCTTCACTTACACATGAGTTCATGTCCCTATGTTTCAAGGATGCTGTGCACAGCAGCCGCAGCTGCACTCACCACCGCGAGCTCGAGCAAGAGGGCCGCGGCTGCCTCCTGCCCATTGAGGGCTGCGGCACGGTCCTGCGGCGGCGATAGCACCGATGACACCTGCACACGAGCACCAGAAATTTTAAGTGTAAATTCAACTATGTAGTCGATTTACATACATGGCGTGGTGCGTTGTTGTAGCCCAGCCTATGTGCTGGGGGTGGTGACGCGCCTCAGCACGCGCCACGAGGATTTTGACAGTACTTGAAGTTGGTGAGTTCAAAGAAGATGAAGTTGGTGAGTTCAAGGAAGTTGAAGTCACCACAACTGGGAGAGAGTCCTGGCGCGTCACTAATGCTGCGGCACTGGCGGCTGCACCAACCGCGGGTGGTCTCTACGGCAGCAGGACTGGCGGTGCATGGTAGACGGACATGTGCATGCGCGGCAGTGGCCACATGGGGCGCCCATGCGCAACACAGCCAAGCACACTTCAAACATCAGATGGTCTTTTGTTTTGAGTTGGCGCCCCAGTTAGGCGAGCCCACCAGCCCACATGCACTTGAATACCGCTGTTCAACTCGGCTGGCGATTGAGTACGCCAATCCTGCAATCCTTTACCGTACGTACAGTCCTTTTCTCCCTACAAAAACTTCTGAAGTAGCTTCCAGACCAGACGACCACATGAGATGGTGTTCACATGTTATCACAGGTTTGCCTCGGCACGCCAGTCACGCAGACTTACCAGCCCCCCCCACTTGGTGGGCGCCTGCAAGAGGGCCTTGAGCTCCACCAGCGCGCCGGGCACCGCCAGCACCTGCAAAGGGGCAGCACCAGGGGCGTGCAACACTCGGGTGTTGATGCGTTCAGGACAGGGTTGCGCGGAAACGTATATATATATGGGCGCTTATTGCTTGTCAAACCATGTGCAATAACTTTTTTTGTACCATGCTGGGCCAGCCACCATGCAAGAGCATTAGACGCCATTTTTTGGTACAATGCTGGGCCAGCCACCTTGCAAGAGCATTAGACACCAGCCGCACACGCATGCGCCAAGCTGCTACAAGGTACCACTTGGAGAATGGCATCCGCTCACCTCGTCTGCCACGGTCGCATTGAGGCGCACTATGTTGGCGAGAGCGTGTGCGGCGCCCGCCGCTGACTGCAGCAGCATGCACGGGCGAGCAGAACATTGGGCACGGTGTGAGTGCTGCGTGTTCGTTTAACAACCAACCAATGCAGCAGGAAAATGGTTTAAAGCAGAAATATCATGTGTGGTCCCTGACTGCGGCAGCATGCGCGGGCAGAGCAGAACATGGGCACGGTGTGAGTGCTTCGCGTTCATTCAATTTCATCCAATATAGTGCATCAATGGTACAAAACAAAACTATCGTATGTGGTGCCTAATTATAAGTCCATATTGACCCCCCTGGTTGCATGTGTACGTGCGGCTTTTTTCATAGGCGGGCAGGGCACAGCGGAAGATGAGGGGCACACAGCGCTGCTGCGCATTCAATTCGCGCAAGTTGTCAGGGGTGCTCATGGCAGTTCATACCTGATACTTCGCAGTCATATACCAACACTACAGCAGTACCGGCGTGCATGTGTACTGGTCACTACTGGTTGTGATATGCACTAGTGGGCGCGCAAGAACACAGGGAGTGCAAGACGGCATGAAGCAATGGCCAGCACAGCATGCGCGGGCAGGGCAGAGAGCGGAATATGACGAGTGCACTGTGAGCGTTGCTGCGCATGCAATTCGCGGAAGTTGGTAAGGGTTAGGGTTGCGCGAAAACGTACATGATCAAGCGATACAGCGTACATGGCCTATACTTTGAAAGACATGGCGGTAATGACAGCTTGGCGCAGGCGCGTGTGGGACATGTCTGGTGCTCATGCATGGTGGCTGGCCCAGCATGGTACGTTATTGCACACGCTTTGGAAAGAAAAAAAGCACCCATATACGTTTTCATGCAACCGTATTAGGGGTTGCTCGCGGCTCTGCAGGCCAAGGGCAGCCCGGCCGTGGTCGGCGCTGCGCAACAGCATGGGGCTGCATCGCAACCCTGTCATGAACGCGTACGGACGAAAACGGGCGCCGTCCGTACATCCGTAATGGGCGGGTGTGCCTGGCGAAGCAGCGTTCTGCTGAGCAGCAGCAGCCGGCCGTTTGCGCCATCTGTCCGAGCCGAAATGGGCTTTGGACGGAAACGGCATCCGTGTGCACGCGTAGGGTCCCGTTTTCTTACAGCACTGCATTGGAGACAACGGAGACGCTGCGCGCAAAGGTTATCGGTGACTTATTGCGCTTGAGGCGCTTCAGGCCCAGCTGCGCCAGGGGCTGGAGCGGAAGAGGCAGGAGGAGCGACATTTCAAGCACAGATAGCACAGCTGCGGCAGCTGGTGGAGCGGCAGGCGCAGCGGCGGGCGGTGGCGAGCACGGCAGAGGACAAGACGGCGAGAGCACCCTGTACTCCAGCAGGTGTGCCTCTGTACTGGGTCAGGTCATTGATCTGACCCGGTACAGAGGAACACCTGTTGTAGTACAGGGTGGCTTCGCCATCTTATCCTCTGCCATGCTCGCCACCGCCCGCAGCTGCGCCTGCCGCTCTGCAGGCCAAGGGCAGCCCGGCCGTGGCTGGCGCTGGTCGACAGCATGGGGCTGCATTGGCGACGACGGAGACGGTGTGCGCCTCGAGTGCGTTGACCTTTGTGCGCGTAACCTTTTTTACGCGCACAAAGGTCAACG
>JAULBY010012492.1:0-23176 GCA_032358315.1 Ophiocytium majus | reverse complement strand
TCGCCCGCACCAAGAAGAAGAAGCAGCAGCAGCAGCAGCAGCAGCAGCAGCAGCAGCAGCAGCCGCCCCAGCAACAGCAGCAGCAGCAGCAACTGCAGCAGCAGCCCCAGCTCCATACACACACACATGCACATTACATACTAGTGTGGTAGACGTTACACACTGGAATGACTGATGGCAATATTGCATGTGGTGCTGCGGCAGTGGTGCATCTTGCACTGCGGTGCCGCAGTCTAAAGTCTTGCCAAACAGCATGCTCAGAGGCGCCGCACATCAGACAGCACGCCCAGCTGTGGTGCTTGTGTTCAACAGCGTGTACGTCAGCAATGAGTGCAGTGCTTGCACTTCAAATGTGAGTATTTCAGCAGTGTCATCAATAGTGGATGTGTGGTGCATGCGCACTGCAACAGTTTGTGTTCGCAGGGGGTTGCTCCGGTATTGGCCTGGACAGCAGTCATTCATGCGTTGAGGTACATCATTGCCAATCCTAAAATTATGCCAGCAGGGCAAAAAGCAGGTGTGTGTTCAACGCATTGCAGCCGCTTGGTGAGGCGGCACGGCATGAGTTGTGAAAGCAAATGCGCATGCAGGGGCACTGCATAACAAGCCCATCCAGGCCTTTTGTAGGCCTGCCGTCAACACTGGTGTGATTCTTTACAATGTACTACATGCAAGAGTGGCTCTGTGGCGCGGCTGCCAGTACTCCCAGCCAGAGTGCCGTAGCACACCAGCAGGCAGCGCCATTTACAACACCAATCACTGGGCGCGGCTGTGATTTGGTGGCACTATCATCGCCCCTCGCTCCCAGGCGACCCTACCTCGCCACCGATGCTGCTCCCCTCCCCCACATCTTCAAACAACACTTGCGCCCTGTCAAAGCCGCCACCGCCCGCCCCATCCCCAAACCAGCCAAAATCCCCACTCCTGCCCAGCATGCTGTCTCCTGTATCCGCAGCAAACACGTCTGGTGGCAGCATGTCAGCCTGTGCTTGCGCACCACCCGGGCCCATGCCTTGCCCATGGTCAGTGGGCCTGTTAGCTGACACAAACGCAAGCCTGGCCGGGGCTCGCGGTGGAGACGTGGTACGTTCCGGCGGTGGCGGCGGCAGCGGCTGCTGCAGCCCGCCGTAGGCGCCGCCTCCGCCGCTGCCAGCACTCAACGGCGGCGATGCGGCGTGCAGCGGCGGCGACCACTGCATGTGCCGCTGCTGAGCGCGCTGCTGCTGCTCAGCCCCTGGGAGCAGCGGTGGCGTGGCGGCGGCAGTGGCGGCGGCCGCCACGGCATCACGCAGCGCAAGTAGCACCGCTGTTAACGCAGCGGCGTCGCCTGTGTCGGCCGCCGCACGCGCTGTCTCTGCAAATGCCGCTCGCTGAGCATGCCGCTGCTGCATTCGCTCAGCAGCAGGTTCGTCAGTGGCGGCCGCGCCGACAATGTCGTTCACCTCCTCTGCCGTCATTCCAAGAAGGTCTGACATGAGTCGAGCATCGACGGATGCTGTTGGCGCAGCTGAGGCACCAGAGCCCGTTGCAGCGTTGGTGGCGTGCTGTTGCTGGTGGCGGTGGCGCTCCCATGCGTCCGCGGTTGAGTGCGCGTCGTTGTAGAGGGCGACCAGAGCCGTCACGAGTGCCGTCTGGTGTCGCGTAGGGTGCATGGGGGCACACACCAGCAAGGCATTAAGTGGAGGTGTATGTTCTCAGCAGCAGTGCTGGCACAAGATTGGGGGGGTTGATGGGAGTGCAGCAGCGCCTGAAGCCACATAATGCGGTTTGCTGTGACGTGGGCTGCTGCCTGCTTGGAGGGCCCCGGAGGCCCCTGTATGCCCGCGCATATACAGTCTACCATCACTCCACCAGCACATTGGTGGCCAGTCCTTCATGTCACGTGTGCATGCAACGAGCAGACATGCTTAGGCGGTCCTGGCAATCATTCTCATGCAAGTGCAAATGAATGACTGAAGTAGTATAAATGGCCGATAAGTAGAGTTTGCAGTATGTGCATGCACTGCGCGGGCTGCACACCCACCTGCAGAGCGGTGAGCTTGAGCGTGACGTCGCGTGTGGCCTGCTGGAAGAGCCCTGCCTCCTGCCCCGTCACTTCCAGGCTCGCACGCGCATCCTGGCATAGCCGAAACCGACAGCGGCACACACCAGGGAACATGTCATATTTCACTGTTTGCAGATGGTTGTGGACCTACACGGTAACGGTTGCATGGCTGTGCAACCGCTGCAACAGGGCTGTGTCGAGGAGGCAGTCGGCCCACATGGCAGGCCGGCCACCTGGCTGCAATTCACCCGTGTGCTTGCTTGCACGTGCAGGCATGAAGATGTACCGCAAGCCAAGTACTAATGCATGAAGTTACTACATGAAGTTGTGGCAACTGACCCCCATGCCTATCGCAGTAACCAGTCCCAGTATGCTAATGTATGCATGACACACTGCGACAGGTGCACCAACGCAGCAAATGCACTTGCGTGCCTGCATTCGCACAGAGCATGTGGCCTGCCAGCAGCAGCATCGCCACATGTCAGCAGCTGCCGCAGGTGGCAGTGGTGCCTGTCCTGACCTGCTGCCATGCCGACATGGCGGCTCTGTGCCTTGCAAACTCAGCTTCCAACACCGCAACCTGCGTGCAGCAGGTTTCCAATGAGCGCACATGGCAGCAGGGACGTCAGTTGCCGGCTAAAATCGTTTGGGAGCACGACAGGGGCGCGTGCAGCAGTGCTGACGTACAAGTGCTAAGCCAAATCTTGTGCACATCTACCAGCAGCAGCGTCCCTTTTGGACGGCTGCACCACACACTCGTGCTCAATTCTTGCAGCTGCAAGCAACGGGACGCACACCAGCTGTCACTTGTCACTGCAATGTGTGGCAGTTTGTAGGGCCACGCCAAAGCGCTCAGCACTTGTGAAAGGGAACCTCTGGTGAACCTAACAGGTCGCCAAGCCCAGGTATTGAGGCTGCGGATATGGCTGGGCCAACACGCCAGCCCAAGAAAGCATGCAGCGAGGCGTTGTCCACACAGTTTCAAAATTGCACGTGACACCCACCCTGCACATGTGCGCATGCTGAGAGTACAGTGCCAACAAACGAAGTGCTTCGAAGGGAGGATATGGTACATGCATGTACGTATTGTGTTCACAACTACAGAAGTATGTACAGCAAAAAAAAAGGCATATGCTGTGACCCCTCGCTGGTCACGCCCACCTGCTGGTCTGCAGCTGCAATGCGTGCCCCCTTGGCCATGACATCTGCCTTGAGGGCTGCAACCTGTTTGTAAACAAACTCATGTGGTTCGGACACCACAATCGGACACCACAATCGGGGGCAGAAGCACACATGCAACGCGCTTAGACACAACGTGCACGCCGTAGCAAAAAAAGGACACACCCCAGAAGCACGTGCCGTGATGGTTGTCATGTGCACACAGCCAGAGCAAAGGATAAATGGCAATACAGTGCACTCGTGACTGAGTGCGCTTTGATTTAGTGCGGTATGCGGTTTGATGCTGGGCCCAAAGGTCTGTCACAGACCACGTGATTCTATATATAAACGTTATACAATGCTTAATTCGATTTAGTGCAGGGTATGCTTTAGTGCGGGGTGTGAGGGGGTTGACTCACCGCATTAAATCGCGAGTGCACTATACTGGCGCTGCGCAACGATAGCTTCAGCGTGCGTTTGCAGCAGTTGGGCAGTTTTAGACGTGGCACATATTCACACACCCTTTTATCGAGCAGTTGGATGCGCTCCCGCAGCTGCTCCGCCTCTGCGGCTGCCTCATTCGCACGCTGTTGCTCCTTTGCGGCCGCAGCCTTGAGCTCTGCCGCCTGGGACACTCACACATTGCACGCGCCGCCGCCACGCAGCCACAGCAGCAGCCACGGCGGTGAACAAGTGGCATTTTCTTTGCAAGATGACACCACAAGTAGCCAAGAGCATGCCGTGAGCGTCCAGCTGGTGCGCGGGGTCGCGCCAGGCCTTGGTGTTGTCACGTACTTCAAATGAGTATAGCGCAATGCTGCTGGTGTCCCTCTGTGTTGCCAACCAGTTTGCCGGCAAGGAAGCACTGGCAAAAATGCACAAACATGCACTTTTGTGTGGAACGGCAGGCGCAGTGGCGGCAGCAGCATTGGCGGCAGCAGCAGTGTCACCGCCACTGCGCCAGCATCAACCACCACCTCCGCCAGTTGGCGGCATTGTTATCACTAGCTGAAGCAGCAGCAGTCCAGGCCTGCACCACCAGGGTCCCATCATAGTGCTGTGCGTTTTAAAGGTGGCGCGTGATGCACCTTTGCACTTCCCTGAGGATGATGTTTCTGACGCTTGCTTTTCGGGCCGATATATATACGGACTTCAGCAACCCCCAGGTTTGAGAGTGCAGGCACGCAGGCTCACCCAAAGGCGCCCACTGTGCACACACATATCAAACCTAAACCTACTGTAAGAGCGACACACTTTAGGTCTCCCCACCGGTAGGGGCCATCACCCCGGTGTGTCCCCCGTCCAAGGGCGAACAAAGAAATGTTGATTTTTTCACAGGGTCACCTGTGTCTTGAGGCGTGCCCGCTCCGCTGTGAGGGCCCTGACTCTCTCGCGCAGCGCTGCAGCCTCGCCCGCGCCTGCACCGCCGCTGGCGCGCAGCGTCGCCTCCTGCGAGGCAGCTAGCCCAGCTTGTGCTGCGCTCTGCTCCTCCCGCTTGCGCTTCAGGTCGGCTATGAGCGACGACTGTTGCAGAGTAACAGAAAGGGAGCAGGGTGGGGGTGAGAGAGTGACAGACCACACTAAACTGTTGAAGTTTGTGCGGCAGTCCAGAGAAATAAGGTCATGTGCGCGGCGGAGTGCTGTCAGTGACGACTGCACTGGCAGTAACAAGAAAGCGGGGCACGTCAAAGGTGAACCACCAAACTAACCGGCACTGTTGAAGTTTGTGGGTCCAGGCCCACCTTGTGTGGGACGGCCTGCTGCTGGTGGCACCCGTGCTTCAAGTCATGCGGTTGCTGGTGTAAGTGCTAACTATTGACCTCGCACGTCAATATACCGGTCATCATTATACTTAGTGATGGGTCACAGCGTATAATTTTCGCAGTATGCGCCGTATACCGTATACAGACGAACGTATTTATACGGCAAATATGCCGTATAACGTTTTTGGGTGTAGAAATACGCCGTATTCTGTATAACGTATAAAATACGTTATACGCTGTGACCCATCACTAATTACATTTCAAGGCACGCGTCGCTGTTTTTCACAACACTGCCAGTTTGTGTTCACGCATTCAACGCGACGGTGAACGAAAATTGATGGAAATCACGACACAGTCGCTGCTAATAAAAGCGCCAGTTGTTGTTTACACGTCCAATGTGATGGTGTTCAGCACTCCTTGCATCATGTGACCAGGCCAGCTCTTGCTGGTCTGTGTGTCATGTCGTGTTCAAGATGGCAATGAGTAATGACTGCAGATGCAAGTAAGAAACAAGGAGCAGTTTAAGCCAGCTGACTAGTGTGCGGCAATGCAGGGAAGTTTGGTAATTGCTGATAGTGGTGACGGATTCAGGACATCGGAGTGCACATTGCAGTCTCATTCCGATGAAGCAAGTTCATAAACGCACATCAGCGCCGGCTGCTTGGCATGCAAGCACCAATGGTTGCTCTGCCGTCGGCGTACCGTCAGAAAGGCACAACGAAGACTTACTGCAGCATCATAGTATGACTCTAGCAATGTGCACTGCACCTTTGCTTGCAGGTCCCGCTGTGCCTGGTCCAGCCTGCCCTCCAGGTCAGCATTTTTGAGCTTTAGCTCAGAGAGAGAGCGCTCCTCGCCTGCCTGCGATGCACGCAGCGCTGCACTGGCACGGGCACGCCTTTCTACCTGCACACCGTGCTCAGCAGCAGCAGTGGCAGTGCTCAGCACTGGCAGCGGTTGCAGTGCTCAGCACTGGCAGGGGTTGCAGTGCTTAGCAGCAGGATCACACTATCAAGCCGCAGCAGCAGCAGTCAGCAGTGGTAGCGCCCGGCAGCAGCAGTGGCAGTGCTCAGCAGCGGCAATGGCAGTGCTCAGCAGCGACGGTGGTGGCAGTGCCCAGCAGCAGCAGAAGTGCTCAACAGCAGCGGTGGCAGCAGTGCTCGGCAGTAGCACTGGCAGCGCCCAGCAGCACTGTACCGGCGCGCAGCTGTGCTTCCGAAGCCTGTGAGGTCTCTCGGCAAGCATTCGGATATCGATGAATAAGGGGGTGCTAAAGCAAGTGCCATCACATACCTCTGCACGTGCCGCTGCGAGTGCCGCCTTGGTGCTTTCCAGCTCCTGCGCGAGGGCCTCAACGTCGGCCCGGGAGGGGCGGGCCTTTGTGGCAGTTGCCAGTTGGGCACGCAGCTTGGCATTCTGTGCTCAACAGCAGCAGAGGTGGCAGTACCAGCGCAAGGCAGCAGTTAGGGGGTCAGGGAGTCTGGGAGTGCTCAGCCGCTGGGTTTGCTGGGTGCAGTTTTCGTTGGCTGCCAACGCAGTGGCAAGGCTCGGCAGCAAAGGCTGCACCGCCATCGCAAAATGAGTACATGGGTCAGCTGCCAGCACATAAACCCCTGCGTAGCCTTGTGCAAGGCCGCAATGGCCCCTGCAACAGCACAGTCGTGTACTCCCGTGTCGGCGGTCACTTGGCAGCACAGGCAGGTTGCACACACTGGGCAAGGTAGGCTACTCCTGCTGGTCAAACACAGGACACTACATGCGAGCCTGGGCCGATGCAGACACGGTCCCACAACAAGTGGGCACGCAAAGCCAAGGCCACACCAGGCAAAGGGAAGGATGTAATGTGTATACTTCGGAATGAAGTATACAAAAACTCAATCTAGGAGCGATAAACTAGGTTTCCCCACCGATAGGGGCCGTCACCCTGGGCGGACACGTGCAAGGGGGTGAACAGAGCAAAGATAACGCCTACGAAGGCAGCAAATCTACATACTAGTAGTATACAGCCAGTCACGCTGCTGCTGAGCACCTCTGCTGCCTCCGCCCACTGAGCGCAGCTGCCTCAACGCACCTCTGTCTTGGCTGCTCTCTTGAGCTCCGCCAGCTGCTGCATGAGATGCTGTGCCGGCGCAGGTGCAGCGGACAGCGTGCCTTGCGCGGCCTTGATGCGCAGTGAGCAAAGCTCGCGCTCCAGGCCCAGGCTTGCCTCCTGTTAGACAATAAAAACGCCCGCGCAGCATGCGACCGTGGTGTTGGCATCTTTCATCACTAGGAACAGGCTTGCCCCCTGCATGGGGATACGTCGTCAGCACATGCGTGACACCCTCTGCGTTTGCTGCGAAGCGGAAGGCCGTAGCATATGGCACATGCGTGCATGGCTGCCGACGCTGAACGTTAGGTTTGGAGGCTGCGACTTTGCAGCCGAGGTGCCGTGGTGCCTGCCGAACTCCAGTGGTGCACCTCACACAGAGTGAAACGCCCACCCGAGTAAAGCGCATTTACAAGAGCATACCATCGAACAGCGCCGGGGTGCCAACTTCAACATCTGCAGCAGGAGTTCAACACAGAACTTCAAGAAGAGGTATGAGTAGTGACGGGTGACAGCGTATAAAATTCACACTACTAGTAATCGCCGTATAACGTACTTCTGAAGTGTGTAACTACGGCGTATGATGTGTGCAGATGAACATACTTACACAGCAAATACGCCGTATCCTGTACAACGTACGTAACTACAATATACAACGTGACCCATCACCAAGTATGAGGCTCACCCGCTGGTCAGCGGCCTCTGTCTGCAGCCGCGCGACCGCCGCCTCCGCCGCGCCGGCGCGTGCCCGCTGCACCACCAGTGCAGCCAGCAGCGATGGATCATGCGCTGCTGATGCTGACACTGGTGTCACTGACGCGGGTGACGAGGCGCCAGCAGATGCCTCTGCAGGGGCTTTCTGCCTGTGCTGCAGTGCCGCCTCCAGCTGCTGCGCGAGTGAGCTTGCGTGCTGGCGCACCTGCGCAAGGCTGGCGGCCGCCTGTGGAGTGGCGCGCGCGCAGGCGGTGGCACTTGGTAGCTTCAGCTCACAGACTACTGAAGCATGTAAAACACACACACATGCTGCAGCAGTACATGTACACACACATGTACTGCACTACCGGTACATTGATGTACTACTACTGTAGTACTTGAACGAATTTGCAATTGGGGGTGTGTGTGACGACCCGGGGCACACTGACATTTGGTATGTATGCACCACACGCAGCACACACCCGTCCAACAACATGCAAATTAGGGACAGCACTGAGGGAGCTGGCTGGCTCAACAGGCCGTCCGAGTCAGAGCTCGGCCTGCCATGGCAGGATGCGTTGCCAGACCAGGGTGTGCGCGCACTACCACCCGCGCCTACGCCCGGCTCCAGAACCCCATAGGTTCAGAAGCATGAAGTTCACACATGATTGCACACGTATTTGAAGGACATACTTCTGAAGTACGCACTTCGCGGAGTACTGCGTAGTGTGTCACAGCTGCAGGTGTAGTGTAAATGTGGTGCGGTCAGTGTGAAGAGCAGGAGAGGCGGCCACTGCAGTGCTTGTGTGGCTGGTGTTGGCAGCCACGCCACCAGGAGCGCCGTTCCTGCCTATGATATTGTGGTGCTCGCATCCAGTGCAGTGTGCATAGCATGCACATGCCACTGTGGCGGGCTGTGTTGCACTTCGGACTGGTGAACACCTCCTATGGTAATGGTGTCTGTCAAGTGCATGCGTGCCCTACTTGTAGGCACGAGCGCATGGCTGAAGGTAATGGCAAGCACAGCCCTACACCCCCACCACTGCTGTCTTCATGCTGAGTCTGCACTGGCAGCGCGTCGCAGTCACAGCGCATACTATGGTCAGGGTAAGCAAGCCGCTTGGCAAGTAGCAAAACCCGTGTTAATCCCCCTTGCCTGGTTCTGCAGGCGCTGCTGCCGGCTGCCCTTGGAAGTGGCCCTCTAGAGCATGTGGACACGAGAGCTGCACACTGCTGCTGGTGCACACACAGAGTCTGGGTTGCTGATACACAAGCCCACTGTTGCCACACAATCGCAACAATGCATGTGGTGGTGCTGAGCACGTGCATTTGCGCCTTGCCTGTAGCCGGTCCGCGTCGCTTGCTGCCAGCAGAGACAGCAGCTCCTGATGAGACGCGTCGTGACAGGCGCCCAAAGCGGCAGCGGCTGCAGCGCTCTGCTGCCCTGGCTGCTGGCCTTTCGCCCTGCGGCCATCGCCCCACAGCACACAAACAGCAGAATACAACCATGTACAATGCACTTGCAAGTGAGTTCGGATAAGTGTCACCCCGCCAGCACCCCGCACTACAGCAAGACCCGCAATAAGTCAAATGGGTCATTGTGTATCGTTATATTATTGGATCACGTGGTCTGTGACAGGTCCCCGCACCCCGCACTAAACTGCATACTGCAATTAAATCAAAGCGCACTTAACAGCGAGTGCACTGTATGGTATATGCACTCAATATTGGTGCCAGGCACGCAGTGCAGTGGTGAGGTGCAAGCCTTGCGGGGTTTATAGCATGCACCGCCCACATGCGTCAGCACACCCACAACAGCCATGCAACAGAGGTGCTTCCAACAGAGGGCGTGCAATATATAATGCATGGAAAGCAGTCACAGGCAGCTCGCTTAACAAGTAGTCGACACTTTTGAAGACGCACGCTACAAGCTGTGACTGCGCGCGCACCTGGCCCTGGAAGCAGCAGTGGTGGCAGCGCTTGTAACGCCACCACCTGGCCGCTGCGCACCAGTACCTTTACGGCACTGCGGACACACCTGCCATGTAAGCGCACGGGGCACACACGCACAACAACATGCAGCGGCAGCAGCCACGTAGCACAGTGGAGGAGTGGGTGGTGGGTGCCGGCAGCAGCTGGTTTCCGGTTCAGGTGGCCGGTGGCAGCAGAGGCCTGGGGTATGTACATCATCTGCCCTGTACTGACGGTGGTGCATGTGCATATGCAGTAGACCACGACAGTGAGGGTGCGCGGAAGGGTCGAAGGCTGGCGCAGTTGAGGTGCTGCTGCAGCATTCGACCGCCGCCACGGCAACTCCCACGCAGCAAACACAGCATGTGCGTTTGGTGTGCACTAATAACGTCAAGGATGCTGCAGAAGCCAGCCGCACTGGGGCGGCGCGGCAGTGCTGCGGCCGACAGCACCGGCGATTCCACTCACCAGGCACCATCAACAAAGACTAGGCAGACAAGCTGAAGACCATGCGGACCTCATCTCATGAGAGTATGAGTGCAAGGCAGCGTGTACCTTGGTGGTCCTGGCGCGGGACTTGGCCAGGGAATCTGTGAGTGCTGCAGTGGCCGCGTGCTGCGCCTCCTCCAGCTCCTGTTCGCAGCAAAGCAGCAGCACTACCGCACAAACAGTTTAGTGCGAACAGGGTGGTATGCTCCAGTGACAGCATACCCACCTCATAATCACATACTTCGAAGTACTTCTGAAGTAGTACGCTTACATTAGAGTGCGCTGTGCTGAGCGTTGTCATCTCGTTCGCTAGCAACAGCATGTCGGCTCATGCTTTTTCCAGTCACACGCACAACATGTACACAGGGCTTTCCGCGCCCTAAGCGGAGTTGAATAAAAGTACATGGTAGGAGCACCCAACATGTGCACACAGGCAGGGGGGGGGCATACCTGCAAACGCTGGGCTGCAGCAGTGGCCGCAGTGCGGTGTGTGTTCTTCAGCTCTCGGACCTGCTTTTCCAAGTCCAGCACTGTTCTGCTGCTCTGTGAACGCTCATCTGCCAGTTCCCTGGCAAGTTCCTCAGCACGCTCTGCGTGCTCAGCAGCAGCTGCTGCTGCGGCTGCGGCATCTGCTTGCATATCTGTGGCAGCATTGGGCAATGTGGTCAGCAGAGTCAGGGGGTGGCGAGTCAGGTAAACACGGTGGACTGCACAAGGTGCATGGACATACTGTGACGCCTTAGGGTACAGCTCATCTGGATGCTGCTTACTTGTCTAGACGAGATTACAAAATGTGGTTTCTTGCAAATTGATTTGGATTTGTCGAATTCCACATGAAGACATACCATCAGAGAATGAACCTTGACCAGTGGGGCAGATTAAGGGTTCAGCTGGAGCTGCTGCTACTGGAGCAGAGAATGGTATGAAGATCCAAGGACGCATGTATACACATGCCATGCCCTAATGACAGCTACCATGACACAACTAACAGCGTCGCTTGCACACTTGCCGCTGCCCTGGGTGTCGCTGTGGTGCATTTGTTGAAGTTGTTGTTGAAGTTGTTGCTGCAGCTGCCGCGCCTCGAGCAGCTGTTCCCTTATGTGCAAGTTGTCCGTCTCCAAAGCATCTCGCTGTGAGCGTGCCGCACGCAGGTTTGCAGCCGCCTCCTCCGCTGCTTTCACACTGCTGCCAGCAAATGATACGCCGGCAGCGGACGAGGCAGCATCAAGGGACAATGGCAGTAGCATCACCTTGCTCAGCACATGAAGGCCCACACCTGGTGGTGATGCTGTTCCTTGGTGCGCGCTTGTGCACGTGTGACATGCAGCAGACCAACGCATGGCATCGTTGCACCACACATGCAGTGACACATACTACTACAGTAGTGACAGTTCGCTAGCAAAAGGGCCGAGACCGTTCTTGCGGCCAGCAGACTACCGCTTGCTGGCAAAGCAGTTACCCGGGTCAATTACTTTGGCTGGAACGACAGGATTGAGAGGTGGGGTACTTCGTTTTGGGAGTCGCACATATGCCGCCAAACCCAAAGTATTAACTATAGCTGACAACGCATAACAATGGAGGGTTGAATTACATTTGGAGCCAGCAGAACAAGTACCAACAGCAGGTGACTTAGGCAACTGCTTCGGCACTAGGCGGTACCACCATGCAGTGTGTCAACGCGTTGAGTCGCTTTGTGCTGATGGCTATCGCTAGGTGTTCATGGCATAGTGTGCCTCACCTTGCGCCTGGCACCGGCACATTTGGAGCCACCAGAGCAGCTGCTGAGAGTAGGTGACATGGGTAACTACTTTGGCACTAGACGGTACCGTCATGCAGCGTGTCAACGCGTTGAATCGCTTTGTGCTCATGGCTATCACTACTAGTAGGTGTTCATGGTGTGGCGTGCCTCACCTCACGGCCAGCGCCGTCACAGGCACATTTGGAGCCACCAGAGCAGTTGCTGGAAACAGGTGACTTGGGCCACTACTGTGGCACTAGTCGGCATGCAGCATGTCAATGCGTCAACTCGTTTTGCCATCACGGCTATCACTAGGTGTTCATGGCGTGGCGTGCCTCACCTTGCGGCCGGCACCGGCACAGGCACCGGTGGTGGCGGAGGCACCTCAGTTGCCAGTGCATCGCGGTCCGCTTCTGCTCGCATGCGCCGCGCCTCCGCATCCCTTAGCTGCTCGCGGAGAGCAGAGCACACTGGGCAGGCACCTGCAAAGCACGAAATAAGCAGTGATGGGTCAGGGTGTATAGTGTACTACAGTCATACTTCGAAGTATTTTACAAGCATGTCGTACAAATGCTGCATATGTCCGCGCCCAAAAAAGCGAGATGTGGCGTACTACACGCTGTACAAATACTACCGTAGTGTGTTTTATGTGAAAGGTGTTGCACGCCGTAGAATGACAACAACATGTGCTGTGACCCAGCATTGAAAATCAATGAGACATGAGCATGTGCATCAGTTGTCAGGGCTGCTACAGGACGCATGAGGTACCACACGGCAGGCAAAGTCCACATTCTGGTGCCGCTGCTTGCTTCGCATTCATCCCAGCCAGCAGCACACCTGCTAGGACTGACGGTGCACTGGGCGCACGCGGCGGCCAATAGTGCGTTGGCTGTCACATGTACTACCTATTACTGCTACTTGAAGTAAAACTTGTGACAACAACACAGCACGCACGCGGGCAGCATACGCACCCATGGGGTCCAGCGTGCCGCCGCCGCCCTGATCGGCAGCCGCAGCCGCGCCACCACCGCCGCTGCCGTCCGGCACCGTTGCCCCTGCACCAGGGCCCACCCGCTGCCCTGCGTGCGCCTCTGCCAGCTGCAGCTCCAGTGAGCGGATGACGGTCGTCTGCTCAGCGATGCGGCGCAGCAGCTTCGAGGGCCTGCCGGCGGAGGCGCCGCCAAGCGATAACGCGTCGTCTTCGTGGTCGGACAGCGCGGCGGCTGCTGGCACGCGCGGCGGCGGGTGGATGCAGGGCAAGGCACACAAAGGGGTGTGGTACTCTTGTTGAATTTCGCTTAGGGCGCGGAGATGGCGTGCGCACATGGCGTGCGCGTGAGTGGAAAAGGCATGACCAAACATGCTGTCTCCTGTTGCTAGCTGATCAGATGGAATTGTATTCCTAGCATGTTGCCACAGCACTACTCTAGTGGATTACAGCCCCATGTCCCAGGGGACGTGTTGTTATAGTACTACTGTAGCACTTGCCGGCGGCTCAGGCCTGCCTGCGAGCAGCACTTGATGGTG
Source organism: Ophiocytium majus (assembly GCA_032358315.1). Taxonomy (NCBI): domain Eukaryota; class Xanthophyceae; order Mischococcales; family Ophiocytiaceae; genus Ophiocytium; species Ophiocytium majus. The sequence goes on along the minus strand of JAULBY010012492.1, from coordinate 9,704 downwards.
TTGGCTGTGCCAAGTTGAGAGTGCAGTGCATCCATGTGGGGCCGGGCATGTACCACTGCTTCGTGTTGGCCCGCATGGCATGGGCTGTTGCACGCCCACCATTGCAAATCAAATGAACTACACTGTACGGTAGTACAACTCAATGCCATTGTAAATGACGGTAGTACAAGCCATGCCATTGTGGCTACGCGTACATGAATGCTGCTGCAGGGAAACCGCAGTGGTGCACTTAACAACACAGTCCAGCCACTGCTGCCCTGCATTGTCACAGCTCCTGTCACCGCGCAATGCACATGGGGAACCGGCATGCACTCTCCGTTGCCGCGTCAGTCATTCGCCGCACCACACACAATGCAGCACTGAGTACACACAATCATGAACCGCCGCTTTAGATGAAGCACAATGGGATGTACCTGTGTTGGCGCCTGTGTGACTGCCAGCAGCGGCAGAGGTGAGCGACGCGCCAGGCCGGGGACGCGTGGCCCGCAGCAGCGCCTTGAGCTGCACACACTCAAAACAGCAGAAAACAGGAGCATGTGCACCACCAAAGCACAAACGATGCAGCTTGTGCTGAGCAGCAGGGCCTCTGCGCCTGTGTGTATGCCCATGCCATAGGTGGTGGCAGTGTTGTGCATTGGAGATGCCGGTGCCTGCACTGCACATGCCAGCAGGCTCTGTGACCACAAGCGCTCGCCAGACACACTTGCAAGCGAGCTGGGCGGCGGCTGGCAGACGGCAGGCAGACAGCGCGTGCTAGGTGCCGTACTACCTGTAGAGGACGCGGTGCAGGTGTGTTGGGCGCACGATAGATGCCGCCGCCGCTGGGCAACTTCAACTTATTTTTGTTGAAGTCGCAATTGACAACTGCGTGTGCACTGCGGCACACATGGTACCTCAGCAATGCGGCGGTCCCTGCGCCCCAGCATGCGCCTAAGCTGCACCTCTGCCCCCGCCGCGCCGCGCAGGCGCCGCTCCGTGTCTGCCAGCTCCACCTGTCGAAACACCACATCATACACACACACAACACCACAAACAGGCACAGCAACCAGCAGCACCAGTCTGAGCAGCTTCACAGGTGTGTGTTGACGCCATGGCGGGGGAGGGGGGGGGGCAAAAGGGGGGTGTCCTCGTGCATTGTGGTAGTATGTGGCACAGGAGCGGCAGCGGCACAGGCACACACCGAGTGGGCCCACAGGGTGCTGCGCCCAATGTTCATCATTGTCCTTGAGGGCACGGCGTGTGAGCAGCACCGTACACGTAGAATGCACCGTGCGGCGATGGAATGCTTTGGATGTCCTGCCCGCCGGTTCGCTTGTCATACCCAGGCAGTCACATGGTAACTGGTAACCGTCACCGTGGCAGCGAACAGCGCGTCACACATGGTGGACTATACATGATTTCTACTCGGAAGGCGCACGTAAGTGATTGCTGCGCTTCCTGCCATATTTAAATATATATAACAGTCACCTTGGCGGCCACCAGCGCCTTGACTACAGGCCCTGGAGGTGCAAGTGAGCCCTGCAAGGCCTCCCCCAGCACATAGGCTGTGCCGCTGCCATCACCGCTTCCGCCTGCATTGCCACCATTGGCGTCCCCAGGGACTTCTCAGGATGCCAGCAGCAGCAGCAGCGGCAGCGGCGTCGGCAGTGGCAGCAATAGTGCTCAGCAGCAGAAGGAGCACAACCAGCAGCAGCGTTCAGCAGCGGCGTCACATGGATGTGCCGGCTGTGACCCATTCCCCTGCATGGCAGCGGCATCACATTGCCCGCCCACGACTGTGTGAGTGGAAGCCGTGGTTGTGTGGTGCACCCGTCTGCAGTGGTGCCAGCACGTCATGCGACTCGTGCATTGCGCAATGCCAAAAGGTGCAACACAATTGTGCTTGTCACAGCAGCCCCTAGGCGCGTGCAACTGCTGTGGACAGCTGTGGTAACGAATGGCAGCAGGTGCAGCCGCAGAGGGGCGAATGCCACGCACGCCAGTACCTGCATTGCCACTGTCCAGCTTGGTGAGCACGGTCTGCAGCTGCTGCAGGGCGGCCGCGTGTGTGTCAGCGGCGGCCTGGGTGCTTGCCAGGCGCGCACGTGCCTGTGCGCACTCCTCTGACAGGCGCTCACACTCCGCCTGCGGGCATTGAACACATGGGCACATGTAGACAGCATATACTGTAGTACTGTACTTCACAAGCATAACGTCTGGTGATGGATTATTAATATATACTTCTTGAAGTACCAGTAGCACTGTAGTTGCACTGTAGTACTTCAGTATGTTGTTGACACACAGCCCAGGCACCCGCAACACGATGCGCAAAAAATTGATAGGTCACTCTGTGTGTGCAGCCGCGCTGCCTGCACGCGTGACATATGTGATGCGGTGGTTCAGCCAATTGGGGCGACATGGCCCTGCTGCACACAAAGCGCCGTGCCATGCATCAGACAGTGAGGCGGCCACGCATAGTACCTGACGCGCGTGCGCAAGTGAACTAGTATACCCAGCAGCACCAGCAACACGTCATGTGCCTGCACCCTGCCTCCGCCCCTTGCGGTTCAGCGGCATGCAGACCCAAGGGTCAAGCCACACACTGTGCGCCGGCCGCACATCGCTGCTTCTACTTCAATGTTGCGGTTGTGTGCGCTGAGCAGCCACCCACCTCCGCATCGCGCCGCCCCCTTTGTGAGAGGCGCAGCTGGTGGGCCATGTGCGCGGCGACTCGCCGCAGCCTTGTGCACATGACATGACACGCACAGTGGCAAAGCACGTGCCAGCAGCGCCACAAACACAGTGGCACACACCAGCAGTGGCGCCAGCAGTGGCAGGCGGTGCGTGCGGCGGCAGGGAGCAGCATAACTCAGGCGCAACGGTGATGGTGGCAGGGTTTCAGGTACGGCAAACACCTGGGTGCGAGTGATGGCAAGACCTGCTGGTGGTGGGCGGTGGGACGACGGGCGTGTGCTGCTGCGGTTGCACACATGGCGGCCGCTGCTGAGCGCTGCTGTGAGCAGGGCACAATGCAGCACTCCTGTAAAGTACACACACCGCAAGCGCACCCTGCAATCACAATCCTGTCAATCGTAAATCATGCCCCCACGACAACTGCAAGCATTCTGTTGCGCCTGCTGCTACTGCTGCTGCCGTGCAGTCAAAACCACCAGCGACCACACCGGGTGTTGGAGCGTGTACTGCTGCTGCTGCCAAGCCAGATGTACGCGCTGGGGTGTCTCACCTGCCTCGCTCTTCGTCGGGCGCGGCAGACGCAGTGCCGCTCACAGGTGTTGCTGTGACCGGTGCAAGCACGCATACAGAGCTGGGTTACTCAGGGCTGCTGTTGTAGGCAGCTCCGCAGGCGACTACCCCACTTTTGCAGGCACGCCGACTGCCTATTCGAAACACTTTCGCAGGCCCACTTGGTGACACATATGGTGCTAGCGACATGCACATGGCATGCATCCCAGCATGGCGCGGGCTGTGTCGCACGCATGCACTGATGCATGTCCCAATGTAATTCACGCATACGTGTGTCTGCCTAGGCCGTAAGCGCAGTGGCTTGCACAACATAACCAGCAGGCAGCATGCCGCGCCGCTGAGCATTACCAGTGGGCCATTTGATTTACCACTACTGCAGCTGCAGAGCACCTTTCTGGTGGCAACTTCTAGCCCCCCCCTGCTCAGCTGACTTCACAACCACACACACACACACACACACACACACACACACACACAGCAGCATTGTACACCACACATGGCACGTGTCGCGGCGCGCAAACACTGTGTCCGCACGCACCTGGGCCCGCTGGCGTGCTGCTGAGCAACGCAGGGTCTGAGCGCAGCTGCTGAGCAACGTCCTGCGCCTCTCTGAGCTGCATGCTCATCTGGCCGATCTCAGCCTCCAGCCGCATGGCCTCCGCCCTATGTGTGCCCAACTGATGTACAGGCACAGAGGTGGAAGCAGTGGCAAGCGTGGAGGCGTTGGAAAGCGCAGACAGCAGGGACAGGTGGCGGGCAGGACGTCAGGCATGACTTGGGTGGCTAAGGCGGCGCACACACTGGCGCTTGGTGCTGCCGAGCTGCTACCGCAATCCGCACACGCGCTGGCACCAGCACAGCTGGCAGTCAGGCTTTCTGGCACTGGAAGGTGGTGGTGGTGCACGCATCGGCTTCACTGCTTCTCGGCACAGGGGGCGTGCCTGTCGCTGCTGCCGTGGAGTGACCCCACAATTCTACTTTGCCCTGGCAGGCCAAGGTCTAGCCTGTCGGTCGCTCAGGCCTGACAGCGTGTGGCTCTTTTTTGTTGTTGGTGAACATGTCTGTATACGGGGCCGGGCATGGTATTTGCTTCATGCTGGCTTGCATGGCCTATTGCACGCCCACAAGTGCAAACTGATAGAACTACTGTGCGAGCCTGCCAGGCTGGTGCTTGGCACAGGTTTGTGCGGCCTGGTGCTGCTGAGCACATCCCAAACGCACCTCACGCGTAAATCGGGTCCGCTCCATGTTTAGCGTCTCGCGCAGCTCCTCCAGTTGCGCCGTGCAGCTGCTCAGCACCAACAACAGTCACGCGTGAAGCGAGAACATCAGCTGGTGTGTCGCACGGGAAACGGCTAACAGGCCTTCTTGACTTCCGTTACCGATGTCCATGAGCCCCTCCGAAGACGAAGAAGCTTTGCCGGAACTTCAGCTTCAACATCAACTGAACATGTGCTTTAACATACAGTGGGGGTACACCAGTAACCTGGCGCGCAGACCCTCGCACACACGCCCCACCCCATCTGCAAGCGCATCCGGCGTGGTCAGAACGTTAACTTCAAACTCACACCAACTTCAACTTCAACCACAAGGGAGCGTTCCTGGCGCGCAGGCCCTCACGCATGCGCCCAACCCCACCCGCCAGCGCCTCAAGCGCTGCCGCAAATTCAACTTATACCTGACACCAGCTTCAACTTTGACCACAAGTGACGTGAAGGGAGTGTCCCTAGCGCAAAAACCGTCGCGCACGCGCCCCACCCCATCCTCCAGTGCCTCCTGTGCCGCAACTACAACTTCAACATCATACCACTTGAACTTTAAGTACAAGTCAGCGTACCTGGCGCGCATGCCGTCACGTACGCGCCCCACCCCATCCGCAAGTGCCTCCCGTGCCTGTGCCTCGTCGCCGCGCAGGCGCTCGCACAGGGAGCGCGCCGCGCGCAAGGCTCGACCGCCGCGCCGCGCCGCCTCTGCACTGCTCAGCAGCCGGCCCTGCCATTCGCAGCAAGCAAAGCAGCAGCACAGAGAGTGGCTGGCTGTGGGTGAGCGATAGAGTGATTCACACTGCTCAGCAGCCGGCCCTGCCACCGCTCGCAGCAAGAGCTACAGCAGCAGAGAGCGGCGGCCGGCTTTGGGTGAGCAGCTGTTCGTCTGATTGTTTATGCTGGTGCGATAAGGGGGCGTGTGTGGCTTGGGTGGGTGAGAGGGCGGCCGTTGGCATGCGCCGCAGGGTGCTCAGCGGCAAGGTGATGGGGCGTGGCGGGGGTGTGCGGGGAGCATGTGCATGGGGCTTTGCTAGCAGCTGGTATTTCGTTGTTGTGGTGGCCGCTACATCGTGTCTGGGCAGGAGTTGGGTGAACTGCAGATGCAGCGTGTGCCAACATGGCACTGTAAGTCATGTATTCGTGGGGGGGGCAGGTAACTAGTGTTATGGGCGCAGCGCTGGGTGACCTGGCATGAGATTGTGTATGGTTTGGGGGCAGGCAGGTGGTACAAGTGTGCAGCGCTGCTCTGCTCAGCAGCAGCTGGCAGCGCTGCAGATGGCCCGCCGCAGTGGCGCAGGAATGACAGCTGCGGCGGCAGCCGGCCGTGTGGAGCATGCAGTGCCGGGCGCTTGCGATATACACGAAACATTTACATACTTCAAGTATATATACTGTAGTATACTTCGAAGTGTGTGTATATGCGTGCAAGATCACCTGGGCATTAGCCAGCTCTTGGCACAGCTTGGCTGCCTCCTCCGCTGCTGCTGGCTCCTGTCTCTGCTGGCAGCAAAGCACATGCACGCACCACACAAACGAATCGGCCGGTCAGTCGCATATATATGTGGCTTCATCAATGCACAGTCTTGTGTGGCATTTTGCACAAGCAAAATGGCGGCGCCACCGAAGTCACGAGATGCAACCACACGCCGGCTATAATGACACAGTGCACATGCTGGTGCCCAGTGGCATGACCAGTGCACAAAAAAACGTGTTGTCAGCTTCGGGCGGCTGCTGCCACAGGAGCTCACGTGCAATTCCACACCAGTACCGCACAAACCTCTTGGGTGGCCAAGCAGCCGCGTACAGGCGGGCAAAGTGGCACAAGCAGCCACTGGAGCACATGGCTATTTGTGTTATGTGCATTTGTGCATGGCACGCCCACGCCACGACTTCCTCTCGCAGTAGTTCGCGTACAACACACCAGCACCAGCTGCCTGTCACTGAAATGCCTGACAGCACTGCTGCGGAACCAGCACCAGCTATTGCCCCTGCTGCTGAGCACCCCTCACACATGCTTCAGGTGGCCCCGCACTAACCTGCCGCCGCACCGCCGCACCACTCCCACCGCCGTCCACCATGCACGCCGCATGAGCTGCTGCCGCTGCCGCCGCCGCCTCAGCAGTACGCGCCCTGGACAGTGCCGCGTCCCTGGCCCGCATGGCTCTTTCCGCCCTTGCGTCTGCCTCTGCTGCGTCCAGCCGCGCTGCCACTAGCGCGGATGCTAGTGCCTCTTGCGGCGTCAGGGATGCGCCGTCGGCGCCCCACGCGGGGCCGCGGCCTGCCAGCGGGTGTGCAGGTTGAAGGTGCGGCTCAGCGCTTGGCCAACTTGAAGTTTGTACGTACATCAAGTATACTTGGATGCTGACGTGGGCAGTGAGCAGCTGCAGCGGAGCAGGTGGGTGGACTGTGCGTCATAGTTGCACTTTGAACTTCAAGTACATGATGAAGTGCGTTTGCAGCTCAGCATAACAGTGGGGCGTGCGGCACTGTTGAGCTTTGTTTGTCAAGTCAAATGCCGTTGCGCGCGTTTGAGCGGTTGCAGCCCAGCGGGCAACCGGAGCCTGCCGCACAGTTGAACTTGTACCTCAGCCGATCCTCAGGTGAATGGTGGTGCTACAAGGATGGTGGTGCCAAGAATGGTTGGTAGTAGTAGTAGTAGGTAGCAAGGGCACAAAGCTGATGCTAAGCACCTGCAAGTGGCCTCTGGCAGCCCGTGTACACTTGGGGCAAACCGAAGGCCTCGGCAACGCATGGGTACCAACACCAACGAGGGCCTAAGACAGTAAAGAGCTGCGCTATACAAAGCTGCGCTGTATCCATGTCTTCTCTGGAAGCAAAACTGGATCAGGCACACCTGCGCTGCGCGTGTGAGTGGGGCTGTGTGGTGTTGACCAGACCTGCGGCAAGTCACCTCACAGGCTTCGACCTGGCATTTTGCCCCAGCCACGGCCATATCTGGGCTTAGCAACCTTGTAGGTTTCTTTCACACTGTGCAGGAAAAATGCGCGGCCTCAAGCCATGTACATACTACATACCTGCAGTATACTTCTGAAGTACATGTATATACTTCCTACTAGAAACATAAGGGTGCGCACTCACCAGTGCTGCTGCTGGTGCTAGCGTCCACGCTGTCGCTTGCCGCCGCTGGCCGCTTGAATAGTACAACCCCGCCGCTCAGCAGTGGCGACAGCTCCGCCTCCCACCACGACTCCAGGTGTTGCAGCAGGTACTGCGTTGACCACGAGAGCAGGCCACAGTGTACAGCTCATGTGCTGTCACTTCACAAAATGGCTGGTGGCGGAATACATGCTTCAAGGAGTATATGACTGTGGGGAGCCAGGGAGCCAGTGGCCGCACCATCTGTGGATATCACCCGGGCGCTAAACAGTGCAAAGCGACATGGTGCACCAACAGGAGGGACACACGCTGCAAACGACAGCTGGTGACAGAGCACAGGCAGTGGCAGGAGTGCGCCGGCTGGCTGCACCGTTGACATGACCCGAGTGCTAGACGCGCAGACCGGCATGGCGCACCAACAGGAGGGATGCACAGTGGCAGCTATGCGCGTATGCACTGCGCTCTGCAGCACGAGCACCAGTGTATCATTCTATTCAATCGTGCTTTAGTTTCTCGCACTTTAGTATCTATATTACAAAACCAAAATTATGTTGCTTATAATTCCCCGCCGGACTTATTGTGCTACCTATTTAGTTTCAGTTGCGCTTGGGTGCCACATGATCTGGCCAATCGCACCTGCCGCAGCTCCGCCTCCCCTGCGCCGAGCTGTTGCTGAGCACCCTGCTGAGACCCAACGCCACCACCGCCACTGCCGCTCCTGCCGCCCGCCTCCTGCTGCTGCCTTAGCTGTGCGAGGGCTGCATCTCTGTCCGCTGCTGCCCTGCGAGCGGCAGACTCAGCAGCGGCAGCGCGGTCGCGTGCCTGCGCCGCTGCTGCCTCCGCGCCTGCATTTTCACACCCATGCGCGGCAGCAGCGCTCCTGAGGCTCGTGTGGACGGCTGTGCTCTGGGCTGGGCTGGTTGGCACAAGTGAATGAGTGCATGACTGGGTGTGCCTGCGCCGAAATGGTGCACAAAGGTGTCTTGGCAGTGGCTGCCTGTTTGCTGCTCTGTGCCACGGCTGCCTCCTGCCAGCTACTCTCAAGTTTGGGCACCACCTGTGCGGGTTGGTGGCTGCAGCGTGTGCATGCGCTGGTGACTAAGTGCGGGACAAAGGCAGAGACCGCACCGCAGCAGCAACAGCAGCAGCAGTCATCGAGCACGCCCTGGACCCTGGACACTGGGCCTGCCGCAATGCGCCCTGTGCCCTCCTAACTTCAAGGTATACTTCAAGTGGTGTATACTTCAACACTTGCCTGCGCGTGCAGCGGCCGCATCAAGCAGCCCCTGCGCCAGTGTGAGCACGCGTTCCTCCAAGAAGTGCAGCGAAGCGGCGCCGTGCTGTGCGTTTGCACTCTGGGCCGCTCCAGAGTCAGCTGCCGCAACAGCTGCGATGGGACAGGCAGGTGCGGCAGTGTTACGAGTAGGCATTTGGGCGGTTCACGTACAGTCAACGCCATGTTCAGAGTGCAGGTTGAGTCAGAATGATGCAGCGCCACTGCAAGGGCACCAGCCATGTGCGTGCGCCAGCACCTCCCCAGCAGGCCTTCACACGCACTAGATGGAGCGAAAAATGGGCACAGGCATATCAAACACCGTGCCCACGTGCTGCTTGCACTGTGTGACTGGTTGGTGACAGCAAGGGTGTGTGAGTGCGATTTCATGTCCATGCTGCAGAATCCGTGTCACAGTGACGGCCGAGAGGGGTGTCAATGAGTTGCAGGTCATGCCACCTCAGCGTCAACACAAGACCCTCCCTTCCCCCGCCCCACACACAACCAGTGCTGTTGCCAACAGCAGACAACTGCCAGACAGCTGCTGCTCCGCGCCTTATTCCACCCCCCACCTCTCCCACACACAAACACAACCATCACTGCTGCCTTGAGCGAAATCCACCACCCACCGCCGCCGCCGCCGTGTACCACAGGAGCTCATCACCACCAAGCACCACCAACACCCCCCCGCCCCCCACCCCCCCCCCACACAACCATTGCTGCTGCCAAAAGCGCACAGCTCACCATCAGCCCCCGCCGCCGCCGCCGCCAGCGCCGCCGCCGCCGCGCGCTCCGCCACCTCCGCC
>JAULBY010012481.1:0-16738 GCA_032358315.1 Ophiocytium majus | reverse complement strand
CTGGGTGGGGCTGCCGCCTCGAACGGCTTCTGAACCCGTGCTGCCCCCCCCCCCTTCACCCCTTTTTGCTCGCTCGAGAGCATGACCCCACGCTCAACTGGCGTGTTCACGAGCGGGCAGTGGTGGGCGTAAACCGTTTAGCTGCGCTTGCGTTGCGGCATGGCAGTGGGGTGCACCGACAGCCACTGCGCCACGTGCGTGCCACGAGGCTACACGGCGCGCCAGCGCTGCACACTATGGCGGCGCCGCCCCATTGCTGCCACTTGCTCTGAGGGGCAGCCACACCCATCTACTTCAGTAGCAGTATCTCGCTGCCCCACCCTGTGGCGGCGGCGCCCCATCGCCGCGCTTGCTCTGATGGCAGCCCAACCTATCTCGCTGGCCCAGCCTGCGTCCGCGTGCAGAGCGGCGCCGCCTCCGTTGCTTGCACACGCAGGACATGAGCACTGCTGCACGCGCACGCGCCCCTATCCCCCCCTCAAATGTGCTCAGCCGATGGCTGATAAGTGATGTCGCCTGTGGCATGGCAGGCGGGCGTCAGAACCACTGCTGTGCCGCGCTGACTCGCATGTGCATGGCGCCATGCGCGTGGTACCGCCGCAGGTGCTCAAGGGCGCACAGTCGCTGCCCACGCAGTACGAGGTGCTGCAGCCGCACTGCACGGTGGACATTTGGTGGGTCGCGCACGACGGCGGCCTGCTGCTGCTCGTCCCGTACCTGCTGTCGCTGCACCCCGTCTGGGCAAGGTGCGTGAGGGAACGTGGCTGGGGATGGGTCACGGCGCATAATGTGTTCCTCTCCCCCCCCCCCGGTTTGGGTACAGCTAAAGTGACTGACCGGCGACAACGCGTCATGGGTGGGAGGGACGATGCTCCTGGAGTCATGGCTTTGTTTGTGCATCAAGCAGCATCCTATTTTAGCTGTGCGGTGCCATGTCGTCTTCATACCAGAAGTCATACTTCAGAAGTACATACTTCGAAGTACTACGGTACTGTAGTTTTATTTACTTGCACTTGGGGCGTGCAAGAGCCGCAAGGTGTTGTGTGAAGTAGTCACGTGGAGAGATTGGCTGTCTGCTACGAATGCCATGTATGCTACGCAAGCAGGCTATGCACAACCTACAAAGCCCTCCAGCGCGGGCAGCGCTGAGGGGGCAGGGCACTGAAGTACTAAACAGTAGTAGTAATCATGCTTCACGCCTCATTAGTACTGGTACCTCGTGAAGCGTCATTCTGAAAAAAAATATCCATGCCGCCTCACGGCGCCAGTCACACGCGCGCACTGACGCTCGCACCGCACGCCACCAAGCACCACGCAAGCGGTCACTTACCACTGCTGCCGCTGCCAACTGCTGCCGCTGCCAACTGCTGCCGCTGCCGCCACGCGTGCTGCCGTGGGCACCATGGGTTATGCCACGGGGTGCCGCTGCCCCCCCTGCAGATGTCAACTGCGGCTGTTCAGCGTCATAGTGGACCCCAACGACGACCCTGCGCAGGTGGAGCAGGACGTGCGGGAGTACCTGGAACAGGTGCGCTGAGCAGCACCGCTCCTGCCGGCTGCTGATTGGCTGTGAATGATGAATTGAGTGTGAATGAATACCGCCGCTGCTGCTGAGGATGGCCACCATGGGGTCCGCCGAGCGCCGCCGCCGCGCGCAGCGCACTGTGGCATGCGCTGTCTCAGTTGATGTGTGTGCCGGCGATGCCACCACTGACACTCTTTCCATGCCTCATTAGAGAGGGCTCTTGCAGTGGACGCGTGCGTTGCAGTGCACATGTGTTGCCCAGTGCATGCCAGTGATAGCACCTACCGCTCACTGGCACTCCTGTTGCCACCTCCAGTGTCGCCACACGCCTGCAATGGAGCTTCGCGTGCCCCCCACCGCCACCGCAGCCCCCCGCCCAGGCATGCCGCTGCCGCACCCCCTCCCTCTGCCGCAGGCGCCACAGTGTTCACCCACCACATGAGCCCACTGTAGACTTGTGCAGGTAGTAGGTGAAAATAACTATGCCGCGCGTGCCGGCGCCACATGCCGTGAGCCATGCCTGCCGTTTCGATTGATGTTGTTAATTGAAGTACTACTGTAGCACATCCACGATGATCAATTCGCTTGGGCGGCATGCGCGCGTGCGGCCGCATCGCAGCGGCGCCTGAGCCATGAGCTGCAGTGCCAACGCGCTGGCATCCGCTGCCCCCCTCACACTGCCCAAACCTGCACCCTGAACGCGCCTTCCCCTGCCCCGCCCTCGTGCCACTATGCCACCCTGCCCTGGGCCATGCGCTGCCGTGCCAGCACACGCTGCGCCCGTGCCAGCACACGCTGCGCCCACTGCCCGCCTCCCACTGCCCAAAACTGCACCCCCCACCCCCCCACCCCCCCCCCCCCCCCCCCCTCCGCGTGCCGCTATGCTGCAAATGTCGTGCCACCATGGTGGTCCATCTGCGGGCGCCAGGTGCGCATCACGGCGCTGGTGGCGTCCGTGGATATGTCCAACGTGTCGAAAAACCGCGACGCGTTCGAGGCGGAGATGGCGGCACGCAAGAACCGAAGGAACAGCGCGCAGCGCGAGCGCTTTGGGTGAGTCCACGCTTGAGCTCTGGATAAACGGCCCAAAGATATATGATGGAGTCCGCGCTTCGGTAGGTGCGAGATTTTCTGCCTTCGCAGGCGCTATCTTTGCTTTGTTCACCCCCTTGCACGGGTCCGCCCAGGGTGACGGCCCCTACCGGTGGGGACACCTAGAGTTCATCGCTCCTAGATGAGTTTTCATATACGACAACTCACCTTCTGGTATATCAACTCCTTCGTCTCTAATCGCAAACTTGATTCTTGCCCCGGGCCTACCTGGGTCAGCAACCTGGGTCTCTTGCTGGCTATTGCAGCCGCCGTGCAGCCGCCGCCGCCGCGTTGGCACCCAGTTCAACGGCTGTAACACAGCTGTCAGACTGAACACCATTGTCAGGCTGAGACGGCGGGTGTGCTGTTCGGTTTGCGTGTTGCTGAGCGCGGCTGAGCACACGTTTTGCCTTTGCGACTGTCTCAAGGGTGTGGTGCGCGCGTGTGCCGTGGGCGTGCACCTGCCAGGCGCGCACTCACCTACCCAGTTTTGACAGCGCCAACGTGGTCACACGCCTGCCTCCCCGTCCCAACCCAAGCCCATGCCTCGTACATGAATATGGTGCGGCCATATGTGGTGGCAAGCAGCAACTGGCGGGGGTCTCAGCGTGAGACTTTCCATTAGATGCCGTATAACGTCCTAAAAATGCAGTGTATAATATGACATACTTACGTAGAAGTATGAATGCTACTGTAGTACAGCACAACTCCAGCAGCAGCACGGCACCAGCCCCGGCTCACTGCACTCCGCCCTTCGACACCCCTCAATGACACTTTCAAAGCACACGCGCACCCTCCTTTCTGTCCCCCCATACACCCCCCTGTTGCCCAGTTCAGACAGTGGCCAGACACGCGGCTGTCGTCTGTGCTGTGTGTGAGTGGCGCACATGCTGCTGCAAGGGTGACACCGGCGCCCTGCACGCGCTGGCACTGTCTACCACCACACATGCGCCCCCCCCCCGCTCTGCAATAGCAAGCGCGGCTAGCACCAGCTGCGGCGCATACCGGCATTAAGCACATGCCATCCCCCCCTGAGGATGCTTCAATGCACACGGGGGGGGGCACCACCACCGGACCACAACGGGAGCCATGTCCATAGGCGAGCGGGGCGTCCAAGTGCGCAGGCCGGACCGCCATAGGATATACCGCCGTCTGGAGTCCCTACCTCACCCCCACCCCCACCCCCACCCTCCTCCCCCCTATGCTGCCCCTGAACAGCAGCTCAAAGGAGGAGCCTCCCTTGGGGCTTGATGCCATGCTGGCGTCTGCCGCGGCTTTTGGCGAGCGCGGCGGCGCGCCGGGCCTTGGCGAGGTGGAGGAGCTGGAGGGCGACCGCCACCCGCAGGTACCGATGGGTTGGAGCGTTGAATGTGTTGTAGTCCTTGAAGTACTGCCTGAAGTGTCAATACCTGTGTTGTGGTACTGCGAACATGCTGTGCATTTGCGCAGAGGGTTTCTGCGCCTCAAAAACGTGATGGTGCGACGCATGTGGTGTGTGTAGATACCAACACATACATATACTTCTGCAGTAAATACCACCAGTAGTGCTGCAAACAAATTTGAAGCACTCCAAGGTAGTACTACGTAGTAGTACGTTACATGCCTTGTATACCCATACGTGCGTGCATATGCGTGTCACATCATGACTCCCATGGCGTGCACAACCAACAACAAACCCATACACTCTGACCCACCGCCGCCCGCAGGCGATCAACGGCGGCCGCAGCCCCCCCGCCCCCCAGCGCCACGCCAAAACACCGTCCGCCCAGGCGGCGGGCGCGGCATCACACGCGGCGGCGGCGGCCATGGCCAACGGCGGCGGCAGCGGCGTGGCGGCGAGCCCCATCCGCGGCGCCCCAAACCTCGGTGTGGAAGACGTGGGGGAGGAGGGCGACGCCGAGGGCGTGCGGCTGCGGCGGCGCATGACGGCGGTGCTGCTGAACCGGCACATGCGCGAGCGCAGCGCGCGGGCGCGTCTCGTGGTGACGAACCTCCCGCTCGTGCGCGACATGCGCGCGCACGACCTGCTGCAGCTGTGGGAGGCCATCGCGGAGGGGCTCGCGCCCGTCCTCATGATCCGGGGAACGGGCGACGAGGTCATCACGCAGATGGGATAGCAGCACGCCGCCGGCGCCGCCGCTGTCGCTGCTGCCGCTGTCACTGTCGCTGCCGGTGGTGCCGCCGCCGCTGTCACTGCCGCCGCTGCTGCCACCGCAGTGCCGCCGCCGCGCCGCCGCGGTTGCAGGCTGTGTGCGCGCCAGCGTGTGCAAGCGCTGGCGCCGCTGCGCCGCGGACTGTGTGCGGCCGGGCTGCTGCTGAGCAGGCCCTTGTGCCACCGCCACCGGTGTCAAGGCCGAGCGGCTGCGGACTCTGCCAGGGCCGCATTACGCACCAGCTTTCGGACGCTGCCACTGGTGGCGCGACGGGCACGGCGCTTCGCCGCAGTGGCTGCTGGTGGTGCCGCAAGGAGCCACAGCAGTTGCCAGCACCTGGGCAGCGTGAGGCGCTGCCGGTGCCGCCAGCCATTACCCGGAAGCTGGCAGGCACGGCGGAGAGACGAGCCTGCGACAGCAGCGGCTGCGGCGGCACGCAGCCGCTGCTGCAGTACTCCTGCGGAAGCGGCTGCTGCTGCGCTGCCCCCCACTGCACCCCCCAACACCCCTCGATGCTTCCTCCCCCTACCCGTTCCTGTACCTACATGTGATTGTTATACTTGACGGACCGCCCGGCCGGGGCCGCCGCGGCACTGGCACTGCCGCCTCTGTGCTCACGGCAGAGGAAGCTGTACCTAATGGCAGGTTGCACAGCGGCGCAGAGGCCTAGTGGACAGCGCGCCATTCTGTGCTGTAGCGTGCAGGCCCGGCTGCGCGAGTCATTTCCAGGCGGCGCTCAGTGTTCATAACACAGCGGGCTTGTTGTGCTTTCATGCCGTGTGTGCACATGTTGTGTGGCCGGTGTCGTGCAGTGCATGCGCGCTGAGTGTTGAGCAATGGTGGCACACCGGCACTTCTTGTTGTGAATTGGTGCCATTGAAAAAGCTGGCAGTCACACTGGCCGATCGAATTTACATGCGATGCTGCTGCCCAAACAGTATTGGATGCATGCACCACTGGCTGGTGCTCTGTGGACACATCAAATCGCTGCAGCTGCTGCAGATCTTGGTAAGCACGCCCTTGCACTGCTCAGCAGTGCTGACTGCGCACACCTGGTCAGCACAATGTGTCAGGTACTTCTGCTAGGGCTGAGGCACTGGTGACGTTGGTCACTGCCAACTGCTGCTGCAGTGCGCGTGATGCTTCAGCCTCGGCTGTACTGCGAGCTGCACACTGGAACTGAACTTGAACACTAACTTCAACTGCCCCATGTCGGCAAAACATAAACTTCAACTGTAGAGGCTAAACAGTTGCGCCCTGGCCATTTAGCCATTCTTTGGCCGCGCAACTGTAACGGGCGGTGAACGGCGGCAAAGTGCCAGGCAGGCGTAGCGCGAGCAAAAGCGCGGATGACGGAGCCAGCAGTACCGGAGGCGGCAGTGGAGGCAGCAGAGGCAGCTGCAGCAGCAGCAGCACCGCCGGTTTGCGAAACCGTGCGTGTGTTCTGCAGGCTGCGGCCCAGGCAGGACTGCGATGACGCGGCGGATGCAGCGTACGCAGCAGCGGCAGCAGGGAGCGATGGTGCCGACAGGGAGGCGGAGGCCACCCTCTTAACGGAGGTGGACACTGGGCCTAGCCAGGAGTGCTGCATTGACTCTTGGCAGGCGGATGGCACCTTCACTTACAGGTTCGCGGCAGTTGTTGGGCATTGACTATAAACGACCGCAACAGTAACAACCGCGGCCGAGCACCAGTATATAAAGCAGCAGCATCACCACCAACTGCGCCGCCGCCAGTACCAACTTGGAGAGCAGGTTAGCTGGGCACAGAGCTTGTAGGGCATTTTCCGCCGGCTTAGCGTCCCGTTTGCACGGCCACTCCGCCGCTGGCAATAGACACGCGGCGCCGCTGCTGCTGGCGGCAGTGCCGATGCAAACATGCCAACAATGCAACCAACAGCTGCTGTGGCGCATAATGCATCACCAAGTCAGAACGTGCCCACCCTCAGCGTTGGTGTGCGCGTACGCGTGCCACTGCTACACACTGCCGTCTTCCGAGTACTACTACCAGAAGTAATCGCCTGGGCCGGGTTGAAACTTTGGGAGGTACAACATGAATAGGCGGCACTTTCTTTGGGCAGCAGCTCAAACAACTGCACAACTGCACAACTAGTGCACCCTCAAATTTATGTCGCTTATATGACAAAGCAACGTGGGGGGGGGGGCAATACTTTGGGAGGCACCGAACGAATGCCACGAGTACCAGCCCCTGGCGACTACTTCTGAACAACACGGCACTGACGCCTGCTCCGCTGCTGTGCACCTGACGCAGGCGAGCGGCCAGCGCCGGCGGCGGCAACAACAACGGCACCACAAAGACGTTCAAGTTCACGGGGTTTCTGCCGCCGCAGTGCACACAGCGGGCGGCGTACGATGCCGTGGGCAGGGACATTGTGGACGGCGTGTTGCGCGGTTACAGCGGCACCATTTTCGCGTACGGGCCCACCGGCAGCGGCAAAACGTACACCATGCGGGGCCCTGATGGCGAGCCTTGCGGTGAGGGCAGGCGGTGCCACTCGACGCGCAGCAGTGACAGTGGCAGAGTTTGTTGGCACTCGACAGGGAGCAGTGACAGTCGCAGGACTTGTTGGCACTCGACCGGCAGCAGTGACAGTGGCAGGATTTGTTGGCACTTGACCGGCAGCACAGTGACAGGCAGCAGTGACAGTGGCAGGATTTGTTGGCACTTGACCGGCAGCACAGTGACAGTGGCAGGGCTTGTTGGCACTCAACCGGCAGCAGTGACAGTGGCAGGGTTTGTTGGCACTCAACCGGCAGCAGTTACAGTGTGGCAGGGTTTGTTGGCACTGTTCTGGGTGCTTGCGGAGGTACTCAAGAGGCGGTGCAGCTGCCTCGCAGCGGCGCGCAACACCCCCACACCTGCTCGCAGACCGCACCGCCCTGCCATTGCGTGACACACACCACTGGCCATGCAGGCAAACCCCCTTGCTGTGCACTGAGCACACGTGCACAACTAGCCAGCCCACAACACACACCAGCACATACCACAGACGTGCGCACCCAGAGCAGTGCAGCCCGCCAGCCACCAACCCAGCAATGCGCCACGCTACCCCACGTGCAGACGCACCAGATGCGAACCCGGAGCAACCGCCGGCACGGTCACAGGCACAGACGGCGGAGGAAGAGGAGGAGGGCGTTGCTCCGCGGGCGCTGCGACACCTGTTTTCAGCGCTGGGCGCCAGGGCAGGCGCCGGCGCGGCGGCGTCGGTGACTGTGAGCTACCTGCAGATCTACTGCGAGGTGGTGCAGGACCTGCTGGAGCCGGGGGGGGGGGGGGCGGGCTCACGATACGGGAGCGCCCTGGCGGCGAGGTGTTTGTGGAGGGGCTGAGCAGCCGGTGAGAGGCCGCGTGTGTGTGTGTGTGTGTGTTGCGTGGCGTTGTGGCAGGTGGCAAGTAGGGTATGAGAAGTATTTGTCGACCCTGCGTGTGTCCCGCGGTCGTAGGATGATGGTCGACATGAGTGATGGGTCGCAGCGTGTAATTTTCCGTAATACTCCTGAAGTGCGCCATATAAACAAAGAAATCAAATTACGGCGTGTAACGTATTTATGGAAGCGTGTTTAGATGGCAAATCCGCCGCATATCGCTATTTAGGCGTATAAATATGCCGTATTTTGTATGCATACGTATAAACATTATCAGCCCTGACCCATCACTAGTGGTGCGTGGCGTCGTGGCAGGCGGCAAGTAGGGTACAAAAGTAGTTGTCAACCAAGCTTGTGCCCCCTGGTCGTGGGATGGTCGGCATGAGCATGCAAAGCGCGGGCGCCACAGCGCTTGCAAACGCACCTCCTCACGTGCACAGCGACAACACACAGAGGGTGCGCACCATGCTCACTTGTCCCTGCACAGCAGGGTGCTGCGTGCAGGGGCGCACTCCGCCGCCTGCAGCTTGCAGAACGCCCACTGTCCGTTTAGGCTGGCCTCCGCACCGCCCCCCCCGCCACCCGCACACAAGCGCAATTTAGCGCGCCGGTTGCCCGAGCCTGCGCTCAGGGCGCCGACCGCTGACACGCCCCGCCCGCCACCCGCTCTCACCTCTGCCTAACCCTTACTAAAACTATTGGCAATAACCCCTCACCCCGCCGCCGTAGCTGCGTGTGCATTGCCGCATCATCACCATTGTTTTCAACACATCAGCCATTTACGCTCCATATACGCTCTGTGTACGGCGTACCTGGCGTGCGCGTCATATACGTTCTCGGGCAACCCCGCTCTCGCCTCTGCCTAAACCCTAAACCAAACCCTAGGCAATAACCCCTCACGCCGCCGCCGCGGCTGTGTATGTGCGCGCGTGTGGCCGGGCCAGGCCTGTGCCTAACCCCTAACTCAATCCCTTGGTACTGACCCCTCACCCCGCCGCCACCGCCGCGGCGCCGCGCGTGTTGCCGCATCAAACCCGTGACAAACCCGTGGTACTAACCTCTCACCCCGCCACCGCCGTGGCTGCACGCGTGTTGCCCCATCAGACCCGTGTCGAGTGCGGACGAGGCGCTGCGCGCGCTGGCGGCGGGCGATGCCAACCGCGCCACGGCCGCCACGGCGCTCAACGCGCACTCCAGCCGCAGCCACGCGGCCGTGCTCGTGCGCGTGGAGCAGCGCACGCGGTGCGACAGCGGCAGCGGCGGCGGCGCGGCGTTGGTGACCCGGTGAGTGGTGGCAAATGGCGTGCGTGGGGTGGCGGCGGAGGGGGAGGCGGGTGGGGCTGTGTGCGGTGGTCGGTGGGGGAGGAGCAGGGGGGGAGGGCGCATGCCCAATGGGCTTACATCGATCGCTTGAGTACTGTCTGGCACCATGCCAGGCGTGTACGCGTGCACACACCCCATTCCTCGCACGTCGCCATGAGACAGGGCACACGGCCAACACGGTGGTGCGTGCGCCCCACCCCGCAAGTCCACCGCCGCTCTTGCCGCACGCGGCGTGCGCGTGCACACTCCGCGGCAAGGCGTCACTTCGTGCGTGAGGGCGCATGCCAGCGCACTTGCAGCAATCACTTGGGCACTGTCTGGCAGAGGCATACGCGTGCACGCAGCACACATCGCCAACACCTCGCGACACCCCAACAAAACCACCGCCACTCTTGCCGCACGCGGCTCGCATGTGCCTCCCCCCCCCCCCCCCCCCCCCCCCCCCCCCCCCCCCCCCCCCCCCCCCCGCCGGCACGCATCCGCAGGAGCACGCTGGTGCTGGTGGACCTCGCAGGCAGCGAGCGCGCCAAGCTGAGCGGCGCGCGGCACCAGCGCTTCGAGGAGCTGCGCGCCATCAACCTGGGGCTGAGTGCGCTGGGGAACTGCGTCGCCGCACTCGCGCGCTCGCGCCCGCACGTGCCCTACCGCGACTCCAAGCTCACGCGCCTGCTGCAGGTTTGTGCTATGCTCTGTATGCTCTGATTTTGAAGTTGGTGCTCAGCAGACAGCTGTGTGCTGCCGTTGCCTAGCGCTTGATGACGGCGCGCGCGGGCGCCCGCACGTGCCGTACCGCAACTCCCAGCTCACGCACCTCCTGCAGGTGCGCACTACTGTGTGCACTGTGTGCTCTCATGTTGAAGTTGGTGCTCAGCAGACGGTCATGCTGCCATTGCCCAGCGCTCTCAAAGCGGCATACGCAGACGTGTGTGCTTGAGCCGCCGCCTCTGGGGACGTGGGCGCCGCCACCGCCGCCGCTGCAAGCATGGCTGCGCCCATGCATGAATCCACACAAGACAGGAGCATGCCAAGTGATGCGCCAGGACGCACAACATACTGAAGCATGTTCTTGTGTATGCTGTACACAATACAGCATACCTTGATGCCAATAAACACTCGATACACGGCGTACCTGGTGTACACATCTATGTACACGCATACTGTATGCACCACCCGCCCTATAACGTGTATGCATGCGTACACATACGCTATACCACGTATTCTAACTCCCTTATACATTATGTGATCCATCACCCTAAGCATGCGCGGTTGGCCTCCCTCTCTTCCCGTGCCCACACACACGTGCTCGCCCGCCTACCAGGGGTCGCTGGACGGCGCCGCGCGCACCACTGTTTAAAAGCGTCTCCTCATGCTGAAGTTGGTGCTCAGCAGACAGTCATGCTCTACTCAAACTCTCCCATGCGTGTGACCCCGTCGCCCTACGCGCAGTCACTCTCTCTGCCCATGCCCACACACACGTGCTTGCCTGCCTGACAGGGGTCGCCGGGCGGCGCCGCGCGCACCGCCGTGCTCTGATGTTGAAGTTGGTGCTCAGCAGACTGCCGTGCTGTACTCAGCCTAAGCACGCCCGGTTGCTTTATCCCTGTGTCCATGCCCACACCCGCGTGCTTGCCCGCCTCACAGGGGTCGCTGGGCGGCGCCGCGCGCACAGCGCTGGTCGTCACGGCAGCACACGGCTCAGACGCGGGCGGGGAGACGCTGGCGGCGCTCGGCTTTGCGGCGCGCGCGCTGCGCGTGGCGGTGCGCGCCACAGTCACGGTGCACGCGGGTGAGCGTGGTCGGCTGCTGCGGCTCGCAGGCCTGCTGTGTGTGCGGGCGCACGCGGCGGCGCGTGGTGCTGGCGGAAGCACCTACCCCTCAGTTCTAGCGGTGATGGGTCAGGGCATGCTGTCAATTTGTTTTTCTTTACTACACGGTAGTACTTTTTACGGTGGACAAAATACGGCCCGTGTGTGTACGTATTTCTACGCTTGTAAGTGCGCTCGACGGCGCGTTTGCCCCGCGTAAATAGTTCCAAGTACTTTTACATACCGGTACTTCCAGGTAGGTACACTGAAGTATGTACACAAGAATACGTTCTACGCCACATTCACATACGTTAAACGGTACGCGATGAAACCACTATACGCTGTGACCCACCACTAAGTGCCACTACTGATACCCGGGGCGCTGCTGTGTGCGGCAGCCCGCACAAGGTTGTGCGGCTGCTGCACGGGCAGGCTGGCCACCGGCAACGTGCAGTGCTGCAATGCCATCAGGGGGCTGACCCCTGCCCCCTCCCTCCCGCCCCCCTTCGCCATGCCGCCTCCATTTGGTGTGTGCTGCTACCGCAGACATGCAGGCCGTGTGTGACGGGTTGCAGGGCCAGCTGGACGCGCGAACGGAGGACTGCAGCCGCCTGGCCGTCGCAAGTGAGTGTCACTCGCCGGCACCGCCGCTTGTGCCCCCCTCTCCTCCTCTTGCAATCGCCAGAACGCGCGTGCGTGTAGCATACCAAGGCATACACACACACTACCACTGTAGTATGGGTCATATTTTATGCTCTTGGATGGTTTGCACAGTACAGAGCGAGTTAGGGTGCTTCTTTGGAGTACGGCAAATGTGACAGTGTACCTTGCAGTAGGTGGGACATGTGCATGCGACCAAGTGGCTGCGGGTAGGCCGGCCCTGCTTTGTGTACAATTTCCGCTGCACGCATGAGTTATCTCGGCCTGTCGTAGGCAGCTGCTGGGCAGCTACCACTTACGTGGTAAGCTGGTTGAGTGGCAAGGCCTCACCACCTAGCCATGGCTTGGCACGTGCCCAAAAAACGGCGCATCACAGCGGCGGTGCGCCGTACCGTCAAATCACCTTGCAAGCCTGGGTCAACTGCACAAGCAGCCGCTGATCTTGTCTGCTGCCGGTGCACCGCCAAACAGGTGCGCAGGCCGGCCCGCCATAGGATATACCGCCGTCTGGGGTCCCTACCTCAAAACAACACTTGTATTAACACACACGTTTCTTTTCGCCACCACTCCCTGCCTGCTGCTGGGCACAGATGGCGAGCTGCAGGGGCGCGTGGAGGAGCTGAGCGCGCGGCTGGCGGCGTCCGACCAGGCGCGCGACGCACTCACGCAGCAGCTGCAGGCCCTGCAGGAGGCAAGCGGTGGTGTGCCCACTCTCTGTGTGTGCGCGCGCCGTTTGTCACGCTATGATCGGCACCCTTTACATGCTCAGATGTCAGCATGTACAGGTACATCGTGTATCGTGCCTGAAGCTGACTTTGTGACCTTTTGCGGTATGTGTTTATGGTGGCAACATGCTTTCATGCTGCAGACCTGTCGGCGTTTTGACGTGGTACGCTTGGCTAATTGCTCCTGTTACTCTGCGCTGTTCAGTACTCATAACGACAGTTGACGGTGCGTGCCACCCCCCTCAAACACACTCTCAGTCTGCTGCATATTGTCGCAACTGTCGTGTGAGTGAGCCCAGCACATGCTATTGTAAATGACAGGTCACAACAACCCACCGGGTTGTCAGCAGCGGGGTGTCCTGTTGCTAGCATGGGGGCATTCTACAATGTACCGGTTGTGTCAACTGAGGCAGCCACTGCTGCTGCCACCGCCGTCACCGCCACCGCCACTGCCATCGCCGCTGGCGCCGCCGCTGCCGTTGCTGCTGCTGCAACCGCCGCCCCCGCACGACACGCCCTCACATGCACGCATGCATGTGTCATACACTTGCCGCACTACGAATCACCCAGGGTTTTGAGCCTGGCGGCCCTCCAGGTGGCCGCGGAGCACCCTGGCGCGGGGCCACTACCACCGCCGCTGGCACCGCTGCCGCCATCCCTAGCTCTTGGCGGTCCCAGCCGCTGCTGCAACCGCCGCCTCACAACACATGTGTGTGCAAGTGCGTGTTTATGAACGCGCCAAGGGTTTGACGCAAGCCTGGCAGCACTGCAGGGACCCTGGCGCGGGGCCACTGCCCCGCCGCCGGCACCGCCACTGCCGCCGCCACCGCTGCTGTCGCTGCTGCTGCAACCACCGCCCCCTGACGGCACACCCTCACATGTATGCATGCGTGTTGTGCACTTACCGCACTATGAACGCGCCAGGGTTTTGGCGCGAGCCTGGCGGCGCTGCAGGGGGCTGCAGAGGACCCTGGCGGCGGGCGCGCGGTGGCGGCCGTGGAGGCCGTCGCCGCCAAGTGGCGCGCAGAGCTGGAGGCGCTGCAGGCGGCGCACGCTGAGCAGGTGCGTGCGCGCGCAGCGGGTGCTCAGCAGGCTTCCGCGCCGCGAAGCAGCGCTGCTGGTGCGCACGTTGACAGCTGCTGTAGCACGGAGCGGTTGACCGTAACGGCGCGGGCACAACGCCTAATTGCTCATTCATGTGTGCACATTGTAACGTGAGCGATGGAAACACAGCGGCCTGCTGCACGGGCGGCCGCCGCCAAGCGGTGCTGCCGCATGTTGACGGCTAGCACGGAATGCTGAACCCTGACTGGGGGGGCACAGGGCGTAGCTGTTCACAAACTGAAGTATGTACCGCGTGTGTCAGCGGCCGCTGAGGGGGCGTCCGCCGCCGAGCATCACCGCCGCGTGCACATTGACAGGCGCCACAAATCACCCAACCCTGACATGCACGCGTCACACCACTCATGGCCCTTGCATCTCACCCACTACATATCAGTCAGATGTGTGCTACAGTGTACTCCTGTGAAGTCTGAGTAGCGCACTTCCTCGCGCGGCGCCCGCACCTCGTTGCAGGTGCACACGCTGCGGCAGGGGCACGAGGGCACGTGCATTTTGGGGCGTAGAAATACGTGCAAGTATGCCATGCTTTGTTGAAGTACTTTGGTGCATACTTCGTACGTACTTGTGCAAGCGTACGCGTGACCCATCACTGCCCCATCACGCACCAGACACTGGCATGAGCAGCCAATCCCTGACATGCCGCCCCGCACCTGCCACAGGTGCACCAAGAAGAGGCACTACATGCACAGGTCCGCTCGGAAGGTAGAAACGCCCTTGACCCTTGTATCTCGCCCATTGCACACCATTTCGCTGGCATGTTTCTCCACAAGGCTGAGCAGCTAGTCCGCAATGCGGCGCGCGCACCTCGTTACAGGTGCACGCGCTGCGACAGGCCGCCCGTACATTCGCTTTCGTGCAACCCTGGTTACAGACATCCTCCACTTGCATGTTTGTCCAGAGGTCTGAGTAGCACACCCCCCTCGCGCGGCGGCAACCGCACCTCGTTACAGGTGCACACGCTGCGGCAGGAGCACGAGGCGCGCGTGCGGGCCTACCGGGAGTCTGCGGCGGCAGCGGCCGCTGACTGCGGCGCCGTGGAGTACGAGCTCGCCAAGGAGCGGGAGGGGCACCTGGAGGCGCTGCAGGGGCTGCGGCGCGCACAGGAGGGGCTCAGGTGCGGGGGCGGCGCGGGGCCGTGCGAGGCTTGACCAAGTAGCGGACGGGGGGACACTCTGAGGGAAATGACAAGCGGTGTTGCTGCAAGGGCGTTTCGCATTTGCTCAGCAGTTTTTGTGAGCAAGTAGGGGTCAGTGGCTGGCAGCACCTCACTTTGAAAGTGGGAGCGAGTGAGGCTGCTGCTAGTGCACGCGGGCTGGGCCAGCGAAAACCAAGCGGGGATACTCTGCGGGAAATGAGAGGCGGTGTTGCTGAAAGTTGTGCATGTGCAGAAAACTGCATGCGGGGTTGTTTGGTGGAGACGGCGTGGCCTTATGAGCTACTGTAGGGGTCATGTACCATTTGTGGAAGTACTCGGCTGCCCCTGTGGCACGCTTGCGTTGCGCTGCCGACACGCGGCCACGGCGCCGTGTCGCCACCTGGCAAGCCGCGCCCGCGCAGCCATAAGGCCGTGACATTTGTGGCCAGCACGCCCACTGAGACGCTTCTTCTGCTAAGCACGGCGGCCAGGTGGTGCGCAACTAGTAATGGGTCACGGCGTATAAACTTCATATTATACGCCATATAACGTACTTCGAAGTATGATTACAGTATGGCGTAATAACGTATACAGTTGAACGTATTTCTACGGCAAACACGCCGCATATCGCGTTATTGACGTAAAAATGCGCAGATATACACCGTACTTGGTACCATGTGGTATAAAGGTATGGAATACGTTTTCATGTTTTACTTGGAATACGCCGTGACCCGTCATCACGTGTAACTGACAAAATGACGGCCGTCAGACCTTGGCAGCTGCTGTGTGTGTGACCTTGCAATGAATGCGTGTGTGGGCGGTGTCTTGTGTGTGCGCGCGTGTGTGTGCGTGTGTGTCGCTCGCGCAGAGCCAGTATACCTTAAATGTCCTGACACTGTTGCAAGCACGATAAGAGTTTTCATGTTGTTCCGAGAAGAATAAGTTGTCAATAGCTACTTACGTTGAAGTACATACATATATACAGCATTAAAGAGCTACCGGTATATGTAATTGCGTGTATGATTTTGTATTTCCTTCTCGTATTTCTGTTTAAATGCAAGAGTTTTTCTTTTGTGTCGGGTGCGTGTGTGTGTTTGTCGCTTGCGCAGATCCATGGACCGCGACACGAGCGCGCGCATTGCGGAGCTGCTGACGGAGACGGCGGCGGCGGCGGCGCGGTCGGAGCAGCTGGCGGCAGCGCTGGAGGAGGCCGGCAAAGCGGCAGAGGTGAGCACGTGTTTACAATTATGGTGACCGCAGGTGCAGCACAATCAGAGCCATTACTTTAACGCCAACTTCACACTGGGCGGCTGCTGTCCTACTCAAACCCCACCGCCACCGCCACCCACTGCCGCACTCAACCCCACCACCACCTATTCAACCCCACCACTACCACCGCCCACTGCCCCAGTCAACCCCCTACAATACCACCACCCACTGCCCACTCAACCCCCACCGCTACCACCTCCCGCTGCACCTGTCAACACCACCAATACCACTACCACCACCCACTGAGCCCCCCCCCCACCATTACCCATTGCGCCACTCAACCCCACCACTACCACACACCGCCACCGCCGCCGCCGACGCTACTGCTGAGAGCAGGGCAGCGAGCGCAAGGTGGACGAGCTGCGGCGGCGCACCACGCAGCTCGAGGAGCGGAGCGCCCCCGCCGCCGCCGCCGCCGCCGATGACAGCAGCGCCGATGCAGACGTCGTGTCCCGCGCCCAGGTCCAAATTATGGAGGGCCTGTTTCTGGAGACGATTGCCAAGCTCACAGCACGCGTGGAGCAGCTGGAGGGGCGTGACCGG